>CM068367.1:629369095-629624095 GCA_034769895.1 Magicicada septendecula | reverse complement strand
GTACGATGAGTGTCTCATACAAATGAGAAATAGTGACATGTCGTCTTGTGTGTATATATATATCATACGGCGGTAGCGTACACGTTTGAAAGTTGATACACATTAAATTCTCTCTCTCTCTCACACACATTACAGAGATTGATATTAATTGCATGTATGTTCAGAGGTTTGGTGTCTAAATCGATGCATTTTACTTTCACTTTCTAATTTGACACATGGCTTACTTCCATACATAAATAGCTATCGTCTACGAGTGTTGCTAAACGAAATTAAAAAATGTTGTAATACATAACGTCCTATGAAATAAATATGGTATGTTTTTAGGACAGCCAAAAGCATGAAAGTATTATTTAAATCTGTATGGAAGTCATATATAAATATCGAGTCAGCGCGTCACAACGTAACATGATTCATGTCAACGTCGTATGTATGTGTGTGCGTGTGCGTCTATGTGTTCGTGTGTGTGCGTGTTTGGTTACGTTGCGTATGCGTCTGTGTGCGTGCACGTCGGATGTGTGATTACGTGTGCGTCTGCATTATCGTTATTTTGACTGAGCTATGTTAACTTCACACATGGAAATGTAAAAGCGTCTGAGGGCACAGTTATGCAAGAGGTTGTTGACGAGAACCAAACACACTTGGATCAGCCAGTAGTGTTTAGGTCATCAGTACATGACGCAACGGTAGTGATAGGTTAAACAAGAATCAGATGTTTTGTATACGTTCTAGGTGAAAAACTACTGGGGATGTCTCTGACTTTAGTTGGAAATAAATAACATTACAGATATTGATATGGTACTATGAGGAGCCTATACGTGAATACTATACATCAGACTGATTGTATCCGTCATTAGCAATCTAACGTTACGACGGCAGTGTGTACGTATGCGTCTGTGTGTGTTCGCGTGTGCGTGTTTGGTTACGTTGTGTACGTGTGCGCTCGTTGCGTGTGTACGTGTGTGCGTGTTTGGTTACGTTGCGTATGTATGTGTGTGTGTGTGTGTGATTACGTTACGTATGCGTGTGCGTCTTAATGTGAACAATTTTACGTTTAAATAAAATCTGTACATACAATAAAATTATGTTTCAGTATTAATGATATAAATATTACTGTTTTATTAATTTAAAATACTGTATATATATATATATATATATATATATATATATATATATAACCTAGGAACTTCGCAGGTGAAAAAATTAATTTCTATTTTTCATCTGTAACGACATGCGTGTATAATTTTAATTTATTTCACTATACACCTTCGCCACCGCTGCTACCACAGTCGTCAGTAATAAAAAAAGAAGAAGAAGAAAGATCAGTTAGGAAACGCATCAGTACTCGTTCGAAACGATTAACATCAGTCCCAATGGACCACAGCATCCGTGAATTTCCGCGAATAAAAAAAAAAAAAAAAAAACGTAAAACGTTCTACTTACGTTTCATGTTAGGTTAAAAAATACAGTCCACGTACGTTTCACGTTTACGTTAGGTTAAGATGCAGTCTACTTACGTTTCACTGTTAGGTTAAAAATGCAGTCCACGTACGTTTCACGTTTACGTTAGGTTAAGATGCAGTCTACTTACGTTTCACGTTAGGTTAAAAAATGCAAACACACACACACACACACGTGTTAGGTTGCAACCTAACGCGTGTGTATGTTATTTAAATAATAATTTAAATAATATACACGTGTGTGTGTGTGTGTTTGCATTTTTTAACCTAACGTGAAACGTAAGTAGACTGCATCTTAACCTAACGTAAACGTGAAACGTACGTGGACTGCATTTTTAACCTAACAGTGAAACGTAAGTAGACTGCATCTTAACCTAATGTAAACGTGAAACGTACGTGGACTGTATTTTTTAACCTAACATGAAACGTAAGTAGAACGTTTTACGTTTTTTTTTTTTTTTTATTCGCGGAAATTCACGGATGCTGTGGTCCATTGGGACTGATGTTAATCGTTTCGAACGAGTACTGATGCGTTTCCTAACTGATCTTTCTTCTTCTTCTTTTTTTATTACTGACGACTGTGGTAGCAGCGGTGGCGAAGGTGTATAGTGAAATAAATTAAAATTATACACGCATGTCGTTACAGATGAAAAATAGAAATTAATTTCTTCACCTGCGAAGTTCCTAGGTTATATATATATATATATATATATATATATATATACAGTATTTTAAATTAATAAAACAGTAATATTTATATCATTAATACTGAAACATAATTTTATTGTATGTACAGATTTTATTTAAACGTAAAATTGTTCACATTAAGACGCACACGCATACGTAACGTAATCACACACACACACACACATACATACGCAACGTAACCAAACACGCACACACGTACACACGCAACGAGCGCACACGTACACAACGTAACCAAACACGCACACGCGAACACACACAGACGCATACGTACACACTGCCGTCGTAACGTTAGATTGCTAATGACGGATACAATCAGTCTGATGTATAGTATTCACGTATAGGCTCCTCATAGTACCATATCAATATCTGTAATGTTATTTATTTCCAACTAAAGTCAGAGACATCCCCAGTAGTTTTTCACCTAGAACGTATACAAAACATCTCATTCTTGTTGGACCTATCACTACCGTTGCGTCATGTACTGATGACCTAAACACTACTGGCTGATCCAAGTGTGTTTGGTTCTCGTCAACAACCTCTTGCATAACTGTGCCCTCAGACGCTTTTACATTTCCATGTGTGAAGTTAACATAGCTCAGTCAAAATAACGATAATGCAGACGCACACGTAATCACACATCCGACGTGCACGCACACAGACGCATACGCAACGTAACCAAACACGCACACACACGAACACATAGACGCACACGCACACACATACATACGACGTTGACATGAATCATGTTACGTTGTGTCGCGCTGACTCGATATTTATATATGACTTCCATACAGATTTAAATAATACTTTCATGCTTTTGGCTGTCCTAAAAACATACCATATTTATTTCATAGGACGTTATGTATTACAACATTTTTTAATTTCGTTTAGCAACACTCGTAGACGATAGCTATTTATGTATGGAAGTAAGCCATGTGTCAAATTAGAAAGTGAAAGTAAAATGCATCGATTTAGACACCAAACCTCTGAACATACATGCAATTAATATCAATCTCTGTAATGTGTGTGAGAGAGAGAGAGAATTTAATGTGTATCAACTTTCAAACGTGTACGCTACCGCCGTATGATATATATATACACACAAGACGACATGTCACTATTTCTCATTTGTATGAGACACTCATCGTACAATCGACTATTGTGTATAACAACAACAACAACATTTAAGAGGTAAGTAAAAGATTTGCATATGTTACTAAGTAAAAAAAAAACATAATTTTATTGAATATTCAGATTTTATTTAAATTGTGCTTATAGTCGTCTATTTGATTTTTGGTCTGTTGCCTAATGAAGCACATGTGCTTAGGTCAGTTACTGTTGTCAAGAACGGTGTTTTTGTTTGACAGATATTTTTGATGTGTTTGTAGATTTCCAATTTTAAGTGTTCTAAATACACTGTCCTGTCATTATTATTATTATACGAGGTTAATCTGTATTATTACATGAGTCATCAATCGTTTAACATGAACATCAATCGAGTAACTCAAGAAGCGATTACTGGGTACGTTTATGTACTATACATTTAGACAGAATTTACTGATATCACGAGTAGACCTACTTAAATACGTTCAATACAAAAAAGGATTAATTGCCCTACACCTGAGTGCTATATTTTACGAATGCGTGCGTATTTTCTACATAAGGATTAATATAATTACTCATACGTCTGATCAATAAGATCTTTTGTCAAATGTAACGAAATTTAGAAATGCATTTTCTCATAACAAAATACAACGTACCCTTTCATTTTATATTCAAACTATTCTTATCTGAAACAGAACGTTATATAGATAATACGCTGTCCTGTTTTTAAAAAAAAAAAATTTATTCAGGTATTAATCTGTTTGTTTAAACGTTGATCTATGTACGTGACCATACGCACTTGTTTTCGTAATATTTGTTATAATACGGATTTATGATGTGTGTGTTGAAAGCCTTATGTATATATTTATATATAGCACATAATGTATATGATAATGAAGCAGGTACTGTTATTATTATAGGAACAAGAAGGATGGATCATAGAATAAATACCATATCAAAACAAGAGGAGGAGGATCTTCTCCATAAATGGTTTTTTTCTCCGAAACGGTTAACACCTGTAGAAATTACAAAATTAAAAGCAATAGTCAACAGGCCAAGCTCAAGTATAAGACCATTTCTAAAAGACTTAATAAACAATTTATAAAACCCCAGCGATCTACATCTCGTGTTTCGTGGCATGAGGAAAAACGGCGTAGGATAACAGTACTTGTTAAGGTAACAAACTACTTTTAATACACAATTTTTTATCACTGTGTGTGCGTATGTTTGACTGTAGTGCAGAGAATACTATTTGAAAAGACATTAACTTATTTAGAACGGATCTGGCGATAACTATTTCTGTGGACTTTCCTAATATATATATTTTGTAACAGCGCTAATTCTGCCTGTGTGTATGTACATGCAAAGCTTCAGGCGATGAAAGTGAACTTTCCTGATGGCCACACCATTCCTTTCACTAGTCTTCTTTGTAGCGAATATTCTGACATTGTATGGTTCCACCTCGCTTGATACAGACGTCTTCACTTCTAATAATAATGTCGTTTATCACAAATTCAACGCAGTTTCTGCTATTGAGTACAAACGTTGTGCAGAATTAACAGTGGACAAACAGTATCCGATCGTTAACATGTTGCATGTGGACACGCGATATGGGAAGTCTGTGCTTGTAACGTTGGAAGATTGTGAGCGCTGCTATCGTGTATATCTACCTAAGAGGTATGCTGACGTCTTTACAGATGAAGAACTCCGTCATATAAATCCCAGCGACCTACATCTTGTGTTTCGAGGGATGAAGAACCAGACAGCGCATTTGGAAATTGTATCTCGTTAAGGTGACAAACTACTTTTAATAAACAATTTTTTTAATTTATTTCACTATACGCCTCTGAACCTATATGTAATTATTTGTAAACTGCGTTACCTGTTGCAGCAAACGATAACACTAGAACGATTATATTATTATTATTCAGTGATATATACATACATACAATGACTATAGCATATTTAAATCTGTTATCTGTTTTATTGGGCCTACATGTACATGATTCGTATGCACGTTGTCTGTATGTGTGTGCGTGTGCGTGTGTGTGTGTGTGTGTGCACGTGTTGCGTATGTGTGCGTGTACGTCTGTGTGTGTGTGTGTGTGTGTGTGTGCGTGCACGTGTGGTGTAACCCAAACATGTGTACGTTGTATGTATGGGTGTGATTACGTTGCGTATGCGTATGTGTGTGCGTGTGCATATGTGTGTGTGTGCGTGCGCGTGTGGTGTAACCCAAACGTGTGTACGTTGTATGTATGTATGTGTGTGATTACGTTACGTATGCGTGTGCGTATGTGTGTGTGTGTGTGTGTGTGTGTGTGTGTGTGTGTGTGTGTGTGTGTGTGTGTGTGTGATATTTAACATGATTTTAATGTTGTTGTTGCTTCTTCTACAAGTACGACACATTAATTTATTTCACTATACGCCTCTGAACCTATATGTAATTATTTGTAAACTGCTTTACCTGTTGCAGGAAACGTTAACACTAGAACGATTATATTATTATTATTCAGTGATATATACATACATACAATTTACTTATTAAACACTTCAATGATTGTAACGTCTTACAATGACTATAGCATATTTAAATCTGTTATCTGTTATGTGTGTGATTACGTTACGTATGCGTGTGCGTATGTGTGTGTGTGTGTGTGTGTGTGTGATATTTAACATGATTTTAATGTTGTTGTTGTATTATTATGTTGCAGGTTGCTTCTTCTACAAGTACGACACACAATTATATATAAACTTTCGAAAAATATCAATTTCTAATGTATTTATTTAATTGTGAATTTTATATTGTGAATGTTAAAATATATTTAATCATTAAACAAATTATGACTTTATTTTATTTCACTCTACACCTCTGAACATGTGTACAATTAATTTATTTTTTGTGAACTGTTACATCAGAAGATTTGTATGAATTTCAGCCGTCGTTTTCATGTGTGTGTATAATTTTAATTTATTTCGCTATACACTACTGAACCTATGTGTGTAAACTGCAACCTTAAAACAGAAGTATTGTACCAGATTGCTAAGCCGTTAACGTATGGATTTGTCATCTGTAACAACATAACAGGTAAGTAGTTCATTGACGCCAAATATATATATTTCTAACAAGGATCAATCACACTGACTGCATTATAAAACTATTAATTAATTAATTATTTAATACATTGAACATGAAGACGACGTTTTGACAACGAAAGAGAGATAGTGCTAAAATTATTTATTCATCACACCGACTACTCAATGTACGAGAGGGAGACAGGAGAAAGGGTATGAAACCTTGCATAGTTGAAACGTGTGAGAGTGAGAGAGAGAGAGAGAGAGAGGACGTTACTATTTGTTGACACAGTTGAAACAAGTGAGAGTGTGAGAGAGAGAGAGAGAGAGAGAGAGAGAGAGAGAGAGAGAGAGAGAGAGAGAGAGAGAGAGAGAGAGAGAGAGGGCGTTAATATATGTCGAATAAATATAAACTTTCTAATTTCATATACATGCGCTCGGTACTGACCACAGTTTGAGCATAACGTTTGACAACGAGAGAGACATACACAACGTGTGAGAGAGAGAGAGGGAGAGAGAGAGGACGAATAATACAGAGGTTGGTACCCCTGATCATATAGATTTAATATACATTATAACACGCGACAAATTTGAACTCATGTAAAGGTTGGTACACTTAATCATATATTTTAATATACACTATAATGCCGGTGAGCATAACGTTTGACAACGAGAGAGAGAGAGAGAGAGAGAGAGAGAGACATACACACCGTGTGAGAGAGAGAGAGAGAGAGTGAGAGTAACAATTATGATCATATATAGTTTGAATTTCCCACCACAGAAGAGAAAGAAATGTTGGCAGATCTGCTCTATACACGCACACAATAATTTAAGATTGGTAACACACCAACTACTCAATGTACGAGAGGGAGACAGGAGAAAGGGTATGGAACCTTGCATAGTTGAAACGTGTGAGAGTGAGAGGACGTTACTATTTGTTGACACAGTTGAAACAAGTGAGAGTGAGAGAGAGAGAGAGAGAGAGAGAGAGAGAGAGAGAGAGAGAGAGAGAGAGAGAGAGAGAGAGAGAGAACGTTAATATTTGTCGAATAAATATAAACTTTCTAATTTCATATACATGCGCTCGGTACTGACTACAGAGAGAGAGGAGAACGGTTTGACAACAAGAGAGAGTGAGAGAGAGAGAGAGAGAGAGACATACACAACGTGTGAGAGAGCGAGAGAGAGTACCAATTATGATCATATAGTTTGAATTTCCCACCACAGAAGAGAAAAAAAATGTTGACAGATCTGCTCTATACATACACAATATAACACATATTTGAATTTCCCTCCCCCCGCCACAGAAAATG
The DNA here is from genome assembly GCA_034769895.1 of Magicicada septendecula. Lineage (NCBI taxonomy): Eukaryota > Metazoa > Arthropoda > Insecta > Hemiptera > Cicadidae > Magicicada > Magicicada septendecula. Next base: position 629,616,438 of record CM068367.1, on the reverse strand, counting down.
TTGACAAACCTGCTCATATAAAATACCTATACACTATAATAATACTACAGAGGTTGGTACACCTGATCATATAGATTTAATATACATTATAACACACGACAAATTTGAACTCATGCAAAGGTTGGTACACCTGATCATATATTTTAATATACACTATAATGCTTCGAGTTGGAACCACCCCCCACCCACCGATATGAAATAAAAAAAACCACCCACCCAAAGCCACCCACTGATATGCAAATCAGCTTTCTTAAAAAAATAAAAAAGTATATTCACGGATGCTGGTGGTCCATTGAACATCATCCCACCAAATCAATTTAATTAAAAAAATAAAAAAATAAAATTAAAAAAATTAAAAAATTTATTCGCGGAAATTCGCGGTGCTGTGGTCCATCGGGATGCTGCGGGTCCAGCGGTTCGCTGATCTTGACACAGATCAACGAAAAAGTCGCGGATGCTGTGGTCCAGATATGGCCTGGGGGGAATTCCTTTCTGGGTTTGAACTCTCATTTTCCCTCTAATAAATGAACCCTTCTCCACGCCCCAAACTGGTAGTAACCTGCCGATTTGCCAATGTAGCAGTTAATAAAATTAGATTTGAGAAACTAAATAAATCCGTAACTACCCCTAGTCACATAAAAGAGTAATCAAAGTAAAGAGCGATGTCATTAAGTTGTAAGCGAATTAAAGGAAGTGATAGTTGTAAGCGAATTAATAATAAGTGAGAACTACTTTTACGCTGAGAAGCTACCCGCGCGCGGACTGCCTCTTCACCCCTATAGTTAGCCAGTTCAGTTGTATCTCAGATTTCGCTGCTGATACAGCGTACAAAAGTATGTAGTCAATATAAAAACCTATAAACGAGGAGAAGCTTGTGTGAGATAGCCGGATCATGTAAAAATGTCGAAAATGACGTGAGTGTATGACAATGACATCTCTGTAACAAACTAACATCACCTAAATGTGATGTTAAACTTTTAACATGTAACTGTTAACCGTAAGTAATATGTGCGGTACAACAATGTGAATACCAGTGAAAGTTACAACCCAAAACCTACCACAAGAATCTACAGACCCAACAGACGACTCATCTTTAGGAATGACAGCAGATTTCACCAAAACACGATAGCCAGAAGATCTCCAAGACACTCTGCACAACCGATAGAAGCGCCGATTCGCCGACGATGTTACACACAGGTGACACGGAAGTTCAACTTCCGTGGTTCAGAACTTAACTTAAAATAATACATGATAGACACTTAATTAACCAATGAAAGTAAAGTAAAACACGAAAGACTGACTTAATTACCATAAAATTGTAATTTCATGCTTAGTAATAATATGTGTTAAGTTTAAGGCTTTTATGAATATAACACGTTAAAGTTAAATAAGCCCATTCTTCAGATGGCACAAAATAAAGATTATAATTTTAATGATTATATAATTACCTTATTATCCACTCTAGCGATACAAAGTTTCGTCAGTTATGACGCGTTTCGGGACTAAGTCCCATCCTCAGATACACTTAATTAATAAACTAATACATTAAAATCGCAACCATGATACTGGTCAAGTCAAAAATAAAATAAAATAAATTACAAATCGCATGTGATATGTTTTACTAACCACGGCCGGAGCTCCCGCATGCGTTCACCCACAACCGCGATCGTCACGCGACTGGTCAAAGATTAATCCAAACTGATTGCAGTGTCGAACAAGTAATTTGACGCAAAATTTATCTGGTCATTTAGTAAACTGTTTTTAGTGGTGCTATCTTTTAAAGCTTTATAAATTTCAAATTCCTCCAGACTATCCATCCGTTTACCCTTTTTACAAAAATGCAACGCTGTTAAATTTTCTTCGAAGCTCGTATATTTATGTCCGCTTGATATTAAATGTTGTGCAAAATTGGACTTAGTATTACTTGGCTTAGGAATATGTTCTAAAAATCTTTTATAAAACATCTGCCTGATTGACCGATATAGAACGCATCACAATCATCACATTTTATTTTATATACACCACATTTCTTTTTTAATGGTAATTTGTTTTTGTTTTTGAAATAATTTCCTAAATTATTATTTGTTTTAAATGATAAAATATAGTTATTATCTTTGAGAACGGGTCTTAAAATATTTGGCATAATACCTGTGAAATTAGCAGAAAGATATTTATAATTTTTATTACTTGCTTTTATACAGTTTGAATTTTTATTTTCTAAACGTTTCCTATGTCTATTTATTATTTTGTCAACTATTGTAGATTCATACCCGGTATTTATTGCTATTTGTTTGATAGTGCTAACCTCATTCAAGTAGTCCTCCTTTTCGAGGGGAACATTTAAAAGTCTGTTGACAAGACTGTTAAATACTGCCATTTTTTGTGTAACGGAATGATGTGAATCATAATTTTAATATCATATACTGAAACAAACTACTCGGATCCGAGGGCAGTACAAGCTATGTTAACTCATTAATTACTCTAATTCTATTTGTACAAGAGGTGCAAATGTTTTTATTTTTAATATACTCATTACTAAATTTCTTCGCACATGTTAAAACATTATGTAATAAAGAGATGTCATGGTCCAAAAAGGTGAGTGAATAAATCTACAAACCCCTGTCAATATTCCTCAATTCACGGGATCCTATTTAACATTTGTTTACTTTCCAGTTATTTATGAGTTTGTTAAGATTATGGCAGCCTGTTTAATTGACCTGAGCCAATTAACGAGGTTCCCGATATTATAACGACGAGACGTTATATTATAGATACCGCATCCAGCTGGACCCGTGAAAAATATTTGGAACGGATTGCGGTTTGGAGTTAATAGATTGGAGATGACATGTAGCAAAAATTCTTTTTGTTTATCGTTATTATTATGCCATTTTTCATATGGTTGACGTTTGAGAAAAACTCTTGGCCTCTTAATTCCAGCTCGAAGTATATTGTAATAATCTTCGTCTGAGGAAATATTGTTATTTTGATAAAAAGAATCAAAATCAGAGTAATCATTATTTTCGAGATTAACCCTAATATCTTTATAACAATCTGCATAATTTTTGAATTCAGGCTCATCTTTTCGCATAGGTAATAATATAGTTGTAGATCGGCAAGGCATAAAAGTTGCTTCAAATCTACACTGATGAGGTTTATTTGCCACTACTTTTTTATAGCATGTAAACGTGTGTTTATAATATGACTATTATACACTAAAAGATAAAAATTTAATTCAATTGAATTAATTTAAATTCAATATTATAATATTTTAGTAGAGAAAAAATTAATTTTTTATCAAATAGCTCAAAATACTTACGAATAGTGTATTACAGTAATGGATTTACTTTTCGATAGACTTCTGAATAATTAAGTGTGATCTATAATTTAAAATATAGAAATATATATTACATTATTGGATTAAAGCAAACATAATGATAGAATACTTATCAAAACTTTTATTGATTTAATATAAAAAAGACTTTTGAAAAAATATTTACGAAAAATTAACCTCAAATATTTTTAACACTTATTAAAATTTGGTTACACAATTTTTGTCACCGAAAAATATTTCACAGCACAACGCATATAAAGTTATTTAAAGAAAAGTTAATTACTATAGTGAGTTAGAGTTATAAGTTAGTTGCCCAGTGGTTTCTGCAGAAAGTTTCTGAATAGACTTCTAATGAACACAGAAATTGATGTAATAAAAATTCAGTTTTGCTGACCATGTGATGTGTGTGTGTGTGTGTGTGTGTGTGTGTGTGTGTGTGTGTGTGTGTGTGTGTGTGTGTGTGTGTAACGTTTTATAATTATTATTATTTGTGAATACAAGTCTGTGTTTATATTTAACGCAACTGTATTGTGTAAACCACCAGCTAGGTAATAGAATTTTTGTATAATTCTTAACCTATGTATAATTGTTGCGCAGCGATTTTCTTTTTCTTTAATATATAAATGAGCAAGACGTTGATGGCATGAAATAACTAAATAAAATTGACGAAATAAATCATCGGGTTATTAATTGTTACTTTTAAATTATATATCCATTCACGATCAGCACCAGCAGGTCCATCGGGGCCGCGACCGAAATGTTTTGGTTTTTTGGCCTCAGGCACGTTGTCCACAGCTAACTTCATCCTGTTAACTTTCCGTTTCCGTTGCATGGTGCGCGCGCATTTCGTTACATACAAAAAATTTCACCCTCAACGCGCCTAAAGAAGTATAACTTCAAAAATACGGTCACCATTACTTTTCCTGCCGAAGGTTGGGACCGACATTTCTTCGCCTTCGGAGATTGTGCATGCTTCCACTGCATACTCTGACGTTTGGATTCTGGTTCGTAGTGATAACACCACGGACTCATCACCGGCAACAATTTGGTGTAGAAAGGCATTACCTTGTTGACAGCGCATCAAATGCTGTAACGATAAGGCCGAACGCAAAATTTTCTGCTCATCAGTAAGCAGCCGTGGAATCCACTGAGCAGCAACTTTGTGATAGCCAAGACTATGAATGATGGAATGAACAGTTCCCACGATGATGCTCAACATTTGAGAAAGTTCTCTAACTCTGATGCGCCTATTTGCGCGTAAAGCAGTTTCCAGCACATTTTCATATGATGCTGCAAACGTGCACGTCCGAGACGGGCCAAATCTTTAGTGGATTATCTTCCTTGTCGAAATTTATTCGACCAATGCCCATCCATTCAACCAATGCCGTATGAGAATAACTATAGTCAGCATATACAGCTTTCATTCTCGTATAAACTTCCATTGGCTGACGCCCCTCAGTGGCCAAAAACTGAATAACGACACACAGATTATCTTTGGACGGATTTTCTATGATTGCCATTTTGCAACCCAGTCACAACGCTTAGAAAAGAGCAAACTGCAAATATTTTTGACAGACGCGACACTAGTACTTAAACAGACAATATAAACAAATGAATTTCGTTGCCATGGCGACGAAGTCACGGCTGTACAGATGAAACATGTTTCTATTGAACAATCCTAATATTATAATAAAATAACTGAAAATAACACATACATTAAGCAATAAACTAATAATTTAAACATTATTTTAAGTCAAAATTATTTTCAATATAACAACAAACTATACTATCAAACAGATGGCCTTGCTATGGGAGCTCCAACGTTCGCTATCATATCAGGAATTTTTCTACAAAACTCGATGAACAAATAATAAAATAATAAATATAATAAAACTGGACGACCCATTAGGATGTTAATTCAGAGACGTTGATAACACCTATACATTTCCCAAAACAATGGTATAAATATAAATAATACATTCAACTAAATAAATAATTTACAGTTCACAATATAATTCACGTTAGAAGAAGAATCATAATAAGTTAAATTATTTAGACATAACAACAAAGAAAACTGAAAGAGACTTTGAATATTCAATATACAGGAAACCTTCTAAAATTGATTTCATAGTATCAAATAGCTCTAACCATCCTACCCAACATAAAATGGCAGTATTTAATTCCATGATTTACCGAATGGTTAGGATCCCACTACATGACAAAAAAAGAAACACAGACAGAAATATTCTCAAACAAATAGCAGTAAAATAATGGATAAAAAATAAAAACTATCAATAAATTATAAAATAAAATAAAACATAAACTCAATAAGCATATTCCCAATAACACTACACCTAAAAATCCACCTATTAATAATAATATAAAATATACAACCTTTACTTACTATGGAAATATAACTCAAAAACTATGTATAATATTTAAAGATACAAATTTAAAAATATCTTTTAACACAGACAATATAGTTTTAATCAAATTAAACATAAAACGAAATATAATATTCACAATAAAAATGGAATATACAAAATAGATTGGAATAAATTTTACGTAGGCCAGACAAAGAAAACACTACTCGATGGAGTCCTTCAACACCGCAATGCATTTTTAAAATCAAATATTTATAATTTAGCCACGCATTGTCTAAATAATAACCACCAATTTCCAGATATTAAAAATATAAAGTTAATTAAAAACATACAAAACGATCAAAAAATGAATATTCGGGAAAATCTTAATATTTACAAACACAATAATAATAATTTATTTATTAAAGAACAAACTCAAATAAAAACAAAACAAGGCGATGTATTTAAAATTCTAAATTTATTAAAATAAGTAAAACATAAACATTAAAACAATCATGATTATTCATTATTTTACATTTAAATGTAAACAAATTCGATTGTTCGTTGGTTTCTATATGAAAGTCGAATTATTTCGATTATTTGTTAATTCATTTACAAACCTCTGATGATACTGATATATTCAATGAAACGTACGTCAGGTGAATTGAAAAGATAAAAATATAATACAACTACTTGCAGAATAAATAAATTATATTTAATAATATACTTAATTAATTTTTTATCACGTAGTGTCTACGAGTCACTAGAGAATTCTCATTACAAACAGAAGTTTTACAGACTATTTGAATCTACATAATGTTTAGCCTCCAAATCAATTTAAATTATTTTTTTTAACTTACTGTATTTTCGTAAATGGTATTTAACTGCGTATTACGAATCTTAAAATTTCGTTATAGAATTGTGGTATTATAAAACTGAGAAAAAGCTATTTTTAATACAATGTTTATCAGCAGAAACAAAACAAATTCACTGTAAAACATCAAACATATGTTTACAGTTTACAACTCGCCTACAAAAATATTCTTAACTTAACATTTGGTTCTCCCTTTTCCCTCTTTTAATTCAACACTAACTACTATGAGGAATACGGAATCTTCGCATTCTATATCGATTATTGCTCTCAGTAGTTATTAGTCTGTCGCATCCCTTGGAAATAAGGCTTATTTAACTAGTTTAATAGTTTCTATCGCACAAGTACAAAAGTATCTGATTAAGTATACCGTCAACTCTTCATAATGAAGTGACAATACGACTCCACACTAATTTTCAACGCGTGGTTATAAATGATTACAGTACTTATGAAACTTGGAAGACTATAGCATCAAACATAATTTACACAGAGAGTGGGCAAACACAGGTAACTCGTTGATGTATCAGTTACACTGCATTGTAATCAAATTTGGGAATTCTCGCGGAGGAATAATTCGTGCGTCTAGGCAGACGATAACTTCAAGCGGATATCTACAGTTTTAGTGATGCCATGAACAGTAACGAGCAAAGAATAAAAGGTTTGAGTAGCATATCTTTCAATGATTATGAAGAAAAATGAATCCAGCGGTGTCAATGTATATATCACATTGTCATCACAAAACTTGTCGGTTGAAAAAGAGACAGTTGCGCCTTAATCCACGAGTGCCTAAAATTTTTCTTCACCCTCCCTGAAATGGAGAAAACACCGGAGAGATAAAAGACATACAGAAACAAGAGTCTATAGTCATCTACAGCTTTTAGTAATTACTTACGTGGCAGCCAAAAACACATCACGTAGTTCTTTTTGTTTTTCCAAGATTATGTGAATAATCTGTTCCGGTTTCCATCTACAAGTTAATTGTTGTAAGGTCCCCCTATATTTCTTTTCCCTCCATGCCTCTAAATTTGCTTACGGAGTCACCACTGCTTAAATTCGACATTAAATTTAATACATGCTTGAGATCCGCTAATCACAAAACCACAAAAAACGTGCGCCGGCGCGCGAGAAAGAGAGAGAAGAGGGGGGAGCAAAATTTTGAAAAACGGAGCTCTCGGAACGTTCATAACTGGAATTTTTACATCAACCTGTCCTGGGATCACACAAATACGATTTATTAAAACTGGAAAACCTGAAGGATAACGTTAATCTTACCATATTCTCTAACATTTCTCTAAATGATTTTATTTAAACACTGTTCCTACTGAATCTTCTACACGAAACGAAACGGTATTCAACGTTTCCTTGTTGCCCTCCCATTTTCTGTGCAACTCTACGATCAAAATAAGAAAATACACCTATATATGTACTAAAACAGACTGGCTCTTATCTTGGACCAAATACTGATAAAGTTATCTGAACACATCAACTCTGACTATGATATGATCATACAGGTTTGATTAACATTAGACTCTTAATCGACACAGAAAAAATTTTCATTGTACATGTCTACCTACGTAATGTATAGTACTGAATACAATACTTGTAGTAACTTATATACTGTTACGACATTACAGAACAATCTACGTGTTTGTCGAATGTTCCAGAGGAATCTAGCTTAATGTTGTGGCGTACGTGATTCTCAGCGCATCTGCTAGACTGTGCCAGGATTCGCGCGGCCGCACGCACTGAGTCAAGGCCACAATTAATTACTCCGTAGTAGAGATAACGCGTAGTTGTGGAATGTTCTGGTCTGTGAACGGGGTATAAATACTAGGCGGCAGCGGCCTAGTACAGTTATTATCGGGCGATATTACTCTGTGCGTTCAAGTGGTTATTAGTGGCGTGTTGTATTTTATAATCGGGCGGTATAATTGTAATTCAATTGTGTTTTATATTAGTTGCGTGTGAACAATTTTTATCTGATTTGTTGTAAGAGACTGTGTTTTTAATTACGAACTGTTTAAATTTGAAAATTAAAGTTGGTGATTAGTGACTTAATTGGTGTCTTGTATTTTGTTTTCCACTGCACCATACGACGATAAGTAGACCGTCGTAACAATACTTTACATGCTTATACAGACTCATAAAAAAATGTATGTGTGTTACCAAACGTATATTTTTTGCGAGCGATATCTACTCATAATTGCGATTCAGTCCCACTTATCATTTAGATACATGATAAAGTCATTAAACTTTTATAATCAAACCTTACTGAGATATCTTAATATAAAATAACACAAGTGAATGCTTCAATATATGCTTTGTATTATTTCATAATAATAATTAGAAATACAGATTCTATTTAACATTTAGAAATTTGAGAAAAAGCAGATCAAAATAAATCTGTATTTTTACATTCAAAATTCATTTTTTTTGGTAAATCTGGTCTGCAAATGAATTTGTCGATTAAATTTCGATTTGAAGGGTAAGTGGGTAGCAGAATAAGTGGGTGGTAAGTGGTTCGTATCAGACTTTTGAATCTCAGTTGACAAAAACAAAATCCTAAAAATAACATGCTGGTGACGTTCCTTACTTTAATAATACCGAATATAGAATATAAGTTCCATTGTACCATTTCTCGTACATCCCTACCTCATAAAATAGATTGTGTATTTACATGTTTTTCTAGAAAGACTAGAATCATTTGACGCTTTCGGAACTCGTACTGTTTATGTATTATTAAAAATTACTTTTAGACCTATAATAAGGTCGTATGTAAAGAGTGTACGATACATAACAGTTCATGCAATTGCAGAGGCAACCGAGTCGGAAGATATTCTGTACCTCTAACCACAGGACCAAATTAAAAGTTTCATCCCAACGTTCAACACAATAACTCTCGCCCAACTTCTGACCGCTGCTCGCCAATTGACCTATACAGCACCGCGCTTTCTCATCTGGGTAATCCACTAACTTCGTTATACGCTAGTGTGGGTCGGAGTATTGCTGCTTACCCTCACCCCATTCTAATAGTACCACCGTACTACGCCTTTTCACTGTACAGGGCGTACCATACACGTGTATACGCTGATGTCAGCAGTGTAAGGATCGAACAGTCACCATCCTATACTGCATTCCTGAACCTACAGAGCTACACATATTGAACAAACCACGCGTGCGCTCGCACACACCACAGTTTTTGAGTAACAAATTTAGATTGGCTTACGGTCTATGCTCAGTTTATTTCTAAAGCACAAGAAATAAATATATATCGTGGCTGCCCAATAATGAAATTACATCATGTTTGTTATATACGTCTGCTTCATCATACACAATCCTGTAAAGAGAATTTAATTAAATTGTCTTGCCTGTTTTAAACACACACACGCGCGCGCGCGGTAAGAAGCAGTTGTCAAGTGCGTACGCACTCGAGCACGCATGCACATTCGTTTGTTTATTATCTATATACAGTGAGTTTGAACACATAATTGAAGTAATACAGACAGCTAAAGTTAAAAAAAAATTAACACACTATACTTGCTAAGAAAATTTAATCCAATTGTTACTTACACGCTGTTTTATTTAATGTCCTTCAAACTAACAAATCAGAACACGAATAATTGGTCATTTGCTTTCTTCGATTCTGACCGACCGTGGAACAGGTGAAATAAAGTCTTTATGATTTTCCTTCTTTGCTCGCTTTCCTGTTCTTTCAATGTTCTTTCCTCCTTACACTACGTTCCGTTTCCTTTCTTTCGTCCAGATAGTTTTTATCTGTTGTTTGTCTTTTTCTTGAAAATCCACAAATTCTTTTTTCAGAATATCATGTTTTCAGTATCTGTTTAAAATATCGTATTTTGTATGTTTCATTCCTGTGAGATCCTTCTTTACTTTTGTGAACTAACGGACTTGTTTTTTACCGAAATAGTCGAACATTATTTTTGTCAGTCTTTTTGGCTTCATCCGGGCCAAGCGTACATACAATATGATACTTACTCAACTAACTGTAGTAGTTAGTAAACTTCAGCTATTTTGTAAAGTTTTTCATTTTCCAAATAAGGTTCTTTATTGTTTCCTTTTATCCAATAATTTCCGTTCTTCTTTGGGCCAAGAACTTTCTTACTAGTATCTTTTTTCTAATTTCTCTGTTTCTCCTGTTTTGTTAAGAACTAAACAATCTGCAGTGAACAGCCATTCTGGTTTCATAACTGTGTTGTAATGACGAACTTTCGTTTTTATCGAGACTGATTTCTTGTTGCTGTAAAGGTCTTACATTGACTTCGAAACTCATTCTATTTTTCAAAATCTTGCTTTACTGGCTTCTTTCTCTAGACCGTTGGGCTGTAATATTTCCCCAAGATACTTAAATTTGTTTACTTCCTTGATTTTCCCGTACATGGTGTTCAGGAACTTTCAAGCTGCTTTAATGTTCGTTATAAATTATGTTTTTTTTTCAAAATACATTTGTACCTTCCTTTTCTGCGGTCGCTTTCAAAATGATAAATTGTACTCTTCCTGCATCTGTGTTTTCGAAAACCACTGCTAAATGCAGTGTCTGCTGCAAACGCTAGACAGTTCAGTTTGAGGTTAGGATTCTTATATCCCAGACTAATTTCTTGAATCCCTTTTCTTCAAGTTTAAGATTACATTTCCTTATCACCTTCTTCAAAACACAGTTGAAAAGTATTTGAGACAGGCAATACCTTGTCTGAATCTTCCTTCAATCTCGAAGGGTTCTGAAAGTTTATCTTGGGTTTTGTGTTTTGTGACGGCAGCGCTATGCGAACATCTGCTCTCCGGTACCAGCGGTGGACACAGCGAGCCAATCCAACAACGTGATCGGATCGAGCCAACCAGCGATCCCGATTAGTGCATAAAACCCGGGCCGGCAGAAAATTTTAAGCACATGGTGCTCTCGGCGGTCTACTCGTGGTTTCCGCTTACAAGCCTCCACAAACGGAGCTCCTGTCGAACGATCTGGAGGCCGTCTTTGGCGCACACAGGAGGGTAGTCCTGGCGGGCGACCTGAACTGTAAGCACCCTGATTGGGGGAGCCGCTTGGTGAACCCAAACGGGGCCCGCTTACGCAGGTATGCTGATGCGGCTCGGGTCACAGTCATGGGTCCTACCGGGCCTACGTACTATCCCTTGAGGGCTAACTCCCGCCCTGACGTACTGGACATTGCCGCGGTCAGGGGCGTTTATTGCCCGGTCCACGCCTCTGTCATTTCGGAACTGTCCTCGGACCATTGCCCTATCAGTGTGCATATAGCTACCCAGCACGCCACCGTCCGCGACGAGCGGCGGGTAATCGAGTGGGACCGCTTTGGCCCGGCATTCAGTCGCCGCCTACCTGAGCATATCCCGCTCGACACTACCCAGCATGTCGACGAGGCAGTTGCCTTATTCGACACAGCCGTAGTCTCGGCGGTCGACGTGTCCTCCCGGATGAAGCCGGGGCTCACGCCCGACTATCAGCGTATCCCCGAAGAGGTGTCTCAGCTCGCTTGCGAGAGGAATCGCCTCCGGAGACGCTGGCAGAGGACTCGTGACCCGGCTGACAAGGCTGCGTTCAACAGAGCGTCCGGCAAGTTGCGTCGCGACATGCTGGCGTTCCGTAGACGCAATTGGGAGCTAGCTGTTACACAGATGGATGGCCCTGCCGAGGACCGTAATGTCTGGCGGATTCCCAGTGCCCTAACAGGAAAGCGTAAACGCGCCCCTCTCCCCGCACTGGTCGGACCCGGCGGTCAACCCCTTGGCCGCCCCCTCGAAAAGGCAGAGTTCTTGGCTGACAGTTTAGAGCTCCCAACCCATCCAAGAACCGGGGTTTCAATGAGCAAATCTGCCGCGAGGTAGAGCGCTTTCTATCGGCCGGTATCACAGTCCAACCGGAGCCCATTTCCCCGGAGGAGGTCTCTGAGAGGATTGTTCAGCTCAAGCCCCGGAAGGCGCCTGGCCCGGACGGAGTCATGAATTCCGCCCTCCATCGCCTTCCGGAGCGAGGAACCCAGTTCCTCTCTGACCTGTTCAATTCATGCCTCAGACTGGCCTACTTTCCGGTGAAATGGAAAACGGCCACAGTAATCGTGATACCCAAGCCGGGAAAGAATTCTTCTCGCGTGGAAAACCTCAGGCCCATCAGCCTCTTGTCCGCGACGTCCAAGGTTTTCGAGCGTCTGATCCAGCGTAGGATCCGCGACCATCTAAAAAGACTAGACGTGCTGATCCCCGAGCAGTTCGGCTTTCGTGAGCTGCACTCCTCGATTCCTCAGCTGATAAGACTCGTGGAATGCATTACCGAGGCTGGCTGCCAGGGCAAACAGACGACTGCGATCTTCCTAGACGTAGAGAAAGCCTTTGACCGCGTGTGGCACGAGGGTATCCTTTACAAACTCACGGAAGTCCTTCTTCCAGATTGCTACGTTCATTTGATCGGCAGCTTTCTGCGAGACCGTAGCTTCCGAGTGAGAATAGACCACGCTCTCTCTTCGGAGAGGCGTATTACCGCTGGCGTCCCTCAGGGAAGTGTCCTTGGGCCTCTCCTGTTCTCGCTGTTTGTCAACGACACGCCCCGAGTTCCTGGAGTAAAGTTGTCGCTGTTCGCGGACGACACTGAGGCTTTTGCCTCAGAGCCGAACGCGAGTTATGCGGCAATTAAGCTCCAGCGTCAACTCGACGCGTATGTCGGGTGGACCGACGACTGGAGAGTTGCCGTTAACGCTTCCAAGAGCGCCGCGGTAATATTCTCGCGCAAACGCAAGCGGCCTCGGCCGCTTAAAGTAGGCCCCGTCGAGGTGCCCTGGACCAATAGCGTCAAGTACCTCGGGCTCCACGTGGATTCCCGACTCACCTGGCGAACCCATACAAATTACATCCGACAACGCGCTTCGGCGCAACTCTGGCCCGTGCTATCTAATCCGGCAATGACCCCCCCCCCCCGGCTAGGTAAGCCCATAGTCAACTCGTACGTGTTGCCCGTGATTACCTACGCCTGTCCTGTTTGGGGATACCTGGCTCGTGGTCATAGAACAACGCTCCAGCGCGTACTCGACCGGGGACTGAAGCTTGCGTGCAAAGTCCCCCGGAGGTACTCTTCTCGTCTTTTGAGGAGAGGACTCGGTGTCCGCTCTCTTGATGACACCGTGAGACGCCTGGCGCGTAGATTCTATGTTCATTCCGACAGAGTGACCCACAATTCCCTCATTGCCGGACTTGGTAAATACACCCTGCGACCAGGTCAGTCCTGGAAGCGACCTCGTCTATTAGTCCCGGTGGTATAATCTACCAATCGCAGGTCGCTTCAGACCCCCCCCCTAAATAGATAAAACAATATAAATTGAACTCAAACTGACCCAGTGGCAGGAGTCCTTCCTGAGACTCGGGACACTGCACCACTCGCGACCCGCGCAACCCCCAGTTGTGTATTTTAAGCACTCTTCATCGCCACGCCATCGGACGCACTTCATCTCCTCTCCTCTCTCGGACGACATCGAGGCGGAGTCAGCCGGAAGGAACAGTCGAAGAATAGAACCGCCGCCGTTCTTGCGTCTTCGCACTCCCGTTCCGCGCCAGCGATGGATTTCGCTGGGCCGGCAGCCGACTCTACAACCGGTGCCGAAAGAAGAGGAGGACTGTAGTACGCCACGAACAGCAGGCGCAGCCGACGAACATCTTAGCGCGGCACAACCAACATCAGCATTCTCGCCGCAAGGTCCTTTTTAGGGCCACCAAAAACACTAGAGTGTACGATTGGCGCCATTTGTCATCCGGCAAGCCTTTTGTCCTGTGACAGTTTGTTAATGTTCGTTTGACGATTGAAAGGTCTTTTTCTGTGTGCTAAATTCCTCGAATATGTTGATGAGTGTATCTCTGTCAAAAAAGACCTAAGCTTTCTTGAAGTCTACAAATATTATTAACAGGTTCTTAATTCTCATACTGTAGTGTATCGTGATTTATTTACGATTTAGGAATTGTTCTGCACTAGTCCTTCCCTTTCCGAAATCTGCTTAGTATTTCCCGAGTTGATGATCAACCTGTTCTTCCAAGCGACCCAAAAGTGCCCCGGCAGGATTTTGAACGTTACTGGCGGAACGAGATTCCTAAATAGTTGTTACCACCTGTCTTGTCTCCTTTTTCTGCTGCAAATGAATGAGAGCGTAATTGCACTCTTTTCTTATTCTCAGATTTTTTCTAAAAGAATTTCTAATTTTTCGATCGTCTCCCCCTGCTGGCACATATCCACATTTCTCCAATAATTGAGTTTTTTCCAGGAGCACTGTTGTTTTTGAGTTAATTGTTTATGATCTAGATTTCAGTTTTGCCCGGGGGCCTTGAATTAGGAAAGATGTTGATGGTTCATGTTTGCTGAAACATTATTGGTTTCTCATAGTTTAAAAGCTTTCTACATTATTCTGCTAAAATTTCTCAACTCTCTTTCTTGCTTAAGGCAACGTTCACATTTTTCTTTTTAAAACAAAGACTAGCGGTCTGATACCCCTCTGATTAAGTTTTTAAAATCTTATAGAAATTTCGAGAGTTTTCTAAAGTTCTGATAGTCTTCCTCTTTCTTTGTAGAGTACCATTTTTTCGGGACTGCAGTATTTACCTTCAACGCATCTTCGCAGTCTCGGTACCACCTTCTATGTTTTTTGCTCGTTTTAATGGAGCTATAAAAAATGGCTGCTTCTATTATCTTGGTGCTGAGGTTTTTTCCATTATTTTTCGTCTGATTAACCTAGTATCACTTCAACGTTGAATCCGTTAAGAACGTGTTCTGTTGTTTTAAGTCGTTTTTTACTTCCATATTCCTTAAGGAATGGAAGTATGGTGATGGCAAAAAAAATCGTGTTCGAGATTATTGCAGATTCTGATTCTACTACACTCAAAACATGAAAAAAGTCGTTTTCCGAAAAGTGTCTGTGTGTGTGTCTGTCTGTGTGTCTGTAGATTTTTTTTCTATGGCAAACGATAACTGCCGCAAATTCAAACAGAATCAAATAATGTTTTGCATGCAGCCCTGATTTGCAGAGTACTCGCGACCTATTGTTTTTGGTGAAGATCGGTTGAGGGAAAGGGGTAGTTTACCTGCAACGGTTTTTTTTTAGCAAGGGTAATTTTGTTTGTTTGGCAAACGATAACAGCCGCAAATTCAAACAGAATCAAATAATGTTTCGCATACAGCCCTGATTTGTAGAGTACTCAAGACCTATTGTTTTTGGTGAAGATCGGTTAAGGGAAAGGGGTAGTTTACCTGTAACGTTTTATGTTTTAACAAGGGTATTTCCTATGGCAAACGATAACAGCCGCAAATTCAAACAGAATCAAAAGATTATTTGCATACAGCCCTAAATTGTAGAGTTCTCAAGACCTATTGTTTTTGGTGAAGTTCGGTTGAGGGAAAGGGGTAGTTTACCTGCAACGTTTTTTTAACAAGGGTATTTTCTATGGCAAACGATAACAGCCGCAAATTCAAACAGAATCAAATAATGTTTTGCATACAGCCCTGATTTGTAGAGTACTCAAGACCTATTGTTTTTGGTGAAGATCGGTTAAGGGAAAGGGGTAGTTTACCTGTAACGTTTTATGTTTTAACAAGGGTATTTCCTATGGCAAACGATAACAGCCGCAAATTCAAACAGAATCAAATAATGTTTTGCATACAGCCCTAAATTGTAGAGTTCTCAAGACCTATTGTTTTTGGTGAAGATCGGTTGAGGGAAAGGGGTAGTTTACCTGCAACGTTTTTTTAACAAGGGTATTTTCTATGGCAAACGATAACAGCCGCAAATTCAAACAGAATCAAATAATGTTTTGCATACAGCCCTGATTTGTAGAGTACTCAAGACCTATTGTTTTTGGTGAAGATCGGTTAAGGGAAAGGGGTAGTTTACCTGTAACGTTTTATGTTTTAACAAGGGTATTTCCTATGGCAAACGATAACAGCCGCAAATTCAAACAGAATCAAAAGATTATTTGCATACAGCCCTAAATTGTAGAGTTCTCAAGACCTATTGTTTTTGGTGAAGATCGGTTGAGGGAAAGGGGTAGTTTACCTGCAACGTTTTTTTAACAAGGGTATTTTCTATGGCAAACGATAACAGCCGCAAATTCAAACAGAATCAAATAATGTTTTGCATACAGCCCTGATTTGTAGAGTACTCAAGACCTATTGTTTTTGGTGAAGATCGGTTAAGGGGAAGGGGTAGTTTACCTGCAACGTTTTTTTAACAAGGGTATTTTCTATGGCAAACGATAACAGCCGCAAATTCAAACAGAATCAAATAATGTTTTGCATACAACCCTGATTTGTAGAGTACTCAAGACCTATTGTTTTTGGTGAAGATCGGTTAAGGGAAAGGGGTAGTTTACCTGTAACGTTTTATGTTTTAACAAGGGTATTTCCTATGGCAAACGATAACAGCCGCAAATTCAAACAGAATCAAAAGATTATTTGCATACAGCCCTAAATTGTAGAGTTCTCAAGACCTATTGTTTTTGGTGAAGATCGGTTGAGGGAAAGGGGTAGTTTACCTGCAACGTTTTTTTAACAAGGGTATTTTCTATGGCAAACGATAACAGCCGCAAATTCAAACAGAATCAAATAATGTTTTGCATACAGCCCTGATTTGTAGAGTACTCAAGACCTATTGTGTTTGGTGAAGATCGGTTAAGGGGAAGGGGTAGTTTACCTGCAACGTTTTTTTAACAAGGGTATTTTCTATGGCAAACGATAACAGCCGCAAATTCAAACAGAATCAAATAATGTTTTGCATACAACCCTGATTTGTAGAGTACTCAAGACCTATTGTTTTTGGTGAAGATCGGTTAAGGGGAAGGGGTAGTTTACCTGCAACGTTTTTTTATCAAGCGTATTTTCTATGGCAAACGATAACAGCCCGCAAATTCAAACAGAATCAAATAATTTTTTGCATACGTCCCTGAATTGTAGAGGTCTCAATGACTTTCGATTTTGGTGAAGATCGGTTAAGGGGAAGGGGTAGTTTACCTGCAACCTTTTACGTTTTAACAAGAGTAAAGTACTTGAAAATTTATTTAAACTTTTTGAAACAATGGTAATTGTTAAAAATAAAATAATTTTGTTGCCAGGCAATAAAATTATAATTTTTTCATTTTAATGTAATATAATATTTTTCATTTAATACAGCAATAAAAAGGCAGGTAAGACAGCCTGGCTGTTTGGCTGAAAATGATTTTAAATATAAATCTTAGAATATGGAAGTCATGTATGGTTCTCCATACCGATATTCTACATTATGCTGGATTGATAAGCTGTTTTTTCCTTTTAAAGGAAATTAGTATTTTTACGCAAAAAAGTTATGTCTTTCGAAAGGTATCCAAATTTATCAAATTAATCTTTTTATTTTGTGATATAGTATTGATACAGTATATCGCCTATAGTATATACTATACCACCTACATCTCAGACCTTCAAATAAACCACTCGGATATAGTACACAGTGATCTACAACACTTGTAAAGCAGTGCAGGCAGACAAACTTAGGCTTCCATATTAAATTACATTACGCCATTTAGTCCACATAGTTCTTTTTAATACGCGTTGCATGAGACTGCATTGCCTTGTGTGATCAAATTATACTCAAACTTGCTTAATTCATACTCAATATGATTTGCAAGGTATTCATACTATGAAATGCAATAAAAATAAGTAACTGAAATACACAATTTAACTTAAACGAAACAAATAAACAAATTTATGACTTTGTACTGTTGCAATTTTCCGGGTTGTTAGGTCGTCGTCTAGATTGCCTATGAACACTTCCAGGTGTTTCGTCCGTACCGACATCTTCTGTGGCGCGACGCTATAAGACGTTCACTTATCAAATTTATAAATTACTAACTACGGGTCCAAGAATGCACATCTGAAAATCATATATCACTGCAGCATAATGTAACCCCGCCCCACTTCAAATAACATAACACACCATTAACGGTACATACAGAATTCCATGTAGAAGTGATATTATATTTTATGCTGATCAGACGAAAACGATGAACAAATTTTTTCACTTACATTAATAGTTTTACTAAATATCTACAAATAGGTAAGATACATGATGATAGGTTAATAAATATCTGCAGAATGAAAATCGTGTCAAATACCTATCTAGTCAAGCATACAGTAGTAAGTGTACAAGCTTTAGGGTTTTAAATAAGAAAAAATTGACTATATATATACTGCCACGTGAGAAAAAAATGAATAGAGGAATCTTGAAAAAATGACAAACAAAAAAACAATAAGTTATTCATAGATGAATGAAAAAACAAATTCGAAACATGATAATGTAAAATATTATATTCAATACCTAATTACGTTAATTAAGGTGTTAATAACACTACATAGGCCTACATTTATCTCGGGATTCGATATATCGACAATAATCACACTGATTCATCAATCACACTTAGTATCAAACTAGACTATATTCAAAATAATATTTCAAATATTCTTATCTTATTATCGTTACTATAATATAATTAAGAAATAGTGTATGGGAAAACAAACATTTCTACAAATACTAGGTTAAGAAACTGCTCTTCGCTGTGGTACTGCTTTTCCTAATTAAATTTTACAATAAAAAAAGATAACCTTGTTTAACCTAACACGTCAAATTGGAAGCGTACACAGGATACGGCGTACGTCAAACGAGTCCATAAAACGAACCGGGGTGGAACAGTGCTTTACATTATAAAGTTACTCTTGCATGTAGGCGTGTGTCACCTCAGCGATATTTGTGTTTTCGATAAGATACGCTACACGTTTGGGAAGTAGTTTTTTCCCTTCGATTTAGTAGTGTGCCGCTTGTCAACGCCTCACTTTAATCATGTTCACAGTCGGACTGTTCCG
Organism: Magicicada septendecula; assembly: GCA_034769895.1. Taxonomy (NCBI): domain Eukaryota; kingdom Metazoa; phylum Arthropoda; class Insecta; order Hemiptera; family Cicadidae; genus Magicicada; species Magicicada septendecula. The sequence continues at coordinate 629,596,984 of CM068367.1, read as the reverse complement.
TTTATGTATACATAACACGTACGTGTAAATAACAGATGCACGCGCGGCGTTATAAATATATGTCTTGTGTGTGTAATAAATAAACATTAGCCAAATCGTGACTACAGGCAAGACTTTCCATATAAAATTTAATACACACGTTTCAGCTGACACGTGTATAAATGCTTTAAAATGCTTCTTAAATGTTTATGTTGAAAAAAAATCTATGCACAAAAATAATATTTAACATATTTATGAAAAAACAATATTCATGAAAAGACCTGATACCGGGTACGTGCGGGTGCCGTATATAATATAAAGTATATACTAGTTTTCTTCTTCTATAGTCAGCAGATTGGTTTGAAGCAGTTCACACCGATCTTCTCTGTGCTTTCCGTTTCATCTCCTCATATGAATTATAACTTACATGACCAATAATTTGTTTCATACACTGGATTTTCGGTCTTCCTCTTTCACATTTCCCTTAAACGTAACTTTCCATTATTGTTTTTATCAAATTCTCGTGACACATAATATGACCCATAAGTTCAACCTTCCGCTTCACAATATTTTGCCCAAAACTTCTTTTTCCACCAACTCTAGTCAAAATCTCGTCATTCCTAACATAATATATTATGAACCTTGTCGGTTCATCTCACTGTCAGTAACTTCCTATAGGCCCTAACACCACATATCCAGTGTTTCAAGCCTTCTCCTTTCCTCTGTTCCAATTGTCCACGTCTAACATCCATATAGAGCTATGCTCCACACGTAACTCTTAAAGAACCCCGTTCTTGTTCCGAGTGGTATTTCTTTAGAAGTCAATAGTTTCCGATTACTGTTAAATGCAACTTTAACAGCCTGTTTGATCAATTCTCTCTTACTTTTTCCGTCTTTTGTGAATTTACTTCCTAAGTAGGTGAGCTCTCTAACTTCCTCTATCTTTTTCCGGCTCAGCAATAAATTCATACTGGACTTTCCGTGTTTATTACAGACCGTAACTTTAGTTGTATTAACATTTATTCTTAAAGTGTACTCCCTGCTCAAAATTTCATCCATTATATGTAACTGTTTACTTAAACTCTGTCACATTCACCCATAATTGTAATGTCGTTTGCAAATCTTAATATGCAAATTCTCTCTTTTCACTTTTGTTCCACCATCCGTTTGCTCATTTACTTTGTTAAGATCGTCCTGTGAATATAAATTCAACAATACAGGAGAGAGATTGTAACCCTGTCTTACACCTTTTCGAATTTTTGCTTCCTCCCGAAAATCTACCCGTGTTCTTCGGTACTTTAAACATCTTCTCCCAAATAACAAAATCAAACGTTTTGTTACATCCAAAAAACCAAGGAACGTTTGCTTCCCTTTCTCCATTCTGCATTCTATCACCATTCTGAAACCCAGTATTGCTTCTCTCGTCCCTCTTCCTCGTCTAAACCTAAACTGGCCCTCCGTGAGCACTTCTTCTATTTTACTTTCTAATCTTTTATGAATCATGATGGTTAGAAACTTAAAGGTATGTGTAAGCAGACTAATTGTGCTGTACTGGTCACATTTATTTGCCTTGCTTTTCTTTAGAATAGGTACTATTTTACTCTTTTCAAAGTCTTCCGGAATCATTCCAAGCATGTAGACGTTGATAAAATGTATAGTCTACTTGTCAGAAGTACTCCTCCGTTTTATATTAGTTCTGCTGGGATTGGGTTCACTTCAAAGGCTTTATTATTCTTCAGTTTCTTCGTTGGTTCATCGAACTCGCTTCTCATAACAGTTATCCCTCAGTTTCCGGTTCTATCTCAACAACTGCTTCTTCCATAGGGTTTCCGCAGTACAGTTTCTCGATCTATATTTTTTCCATCTTTTCACTATTTGTGTTTTCTCAGAGAGGAGCACTTCATTTTTGTCTTGCACGGCATTTCCACACCATCTTGGGTTGCTAAAGTACTTTTTAACCAGCTTGTAATCGGTTTCCATACTCCTCTTTTCCACGCAAACGTCTATTTCCCCGCATCTTTCCTCAACATATTCCTTTTAGGTTTTTTTTGCTTTTCTGTTTACAGCATTTCTCAGTACTTTATACTCCTTTTTATCTTCAGGATTATTAGAATTTTCTAATTTAATTCTATATACTATTAGAATTTGTATAATACTGGAAACATTACTTTGTAATATCATTTTGAAAAGCGCGTGTCAACTAGACAATGTTAGCCTGATGTCATTCGTGGTCATCATCTTACCATAGATTAGGCAAATGCACCTGTTCCGACACCCATCGATTTTTTGACCAGCCAAAACATCTTCTGCTTTTAGGGGCAGCAGACGATTCTCTGCTTCGGAATTATGTAGTTCATCAATAGGAAAATACAAATAGTTACATACGGTACTTCACTAATACAGGCAAATTAGATTTATCAGTGGAAATAATTCGGAACAAGCTGAAATTTGGTACACATGTCTGGGTTAGGCCTAGAAACAACCTTGCAAAACTCAATTAAAATCAACTGGTGGGAACGGCCGCCATCTTGAAAAATCCATTTCCGGTATGTTTTTCAGCATATTTTTGTTTTTTATGCAAAAACCATTCAAGGTAAAATAAAATTGTACTGGGCTTTTTTTGTAGAACATAGAATTTCCTATGTAAAGAAAACAAATCATCTCTGTGGACCATAGACTTTACGGCTGGGAACGGCCGCCATCTTGAAAAATATATTTCTGGTTTCGTGTTTTCTAGTACATTTTTGTGTTTTTCTGAAATACCACTCAAGATACGATAACATTGTACTAGACCTTTTTTGTAGAGCATTAAATTTTCTATCAAACTGTATATTTTTGTGTTTGTGAGCCAAAGACTATTATTATTAAACTAGTGAACCTGTACGGTTCAATGCGCCCCAATAAATCACCATTGGGCCTGGTAGACTTTATGTTTTAAAAATGAACTGGGCACCTTGAATTACTGTTTCACATAATCAAAGAAGACATTTTTTTAAGCTTTATGGTGAGGAAAAAATTGAATGGTTAAAAAAAATAATAGTCTAATAAAGAAATTAAACATACAAATGATTATAATATAGCCTATAAGTGGTTTAAGGTTTGATTACTGTTTTTTACAAGGGGAAAAAGGCGTTTGAAAATATCAAATTTCATATTCTGTTAATATTAAGCGCTTTCTTACTTAATTAATTTCTCTTATTTTTATATTTAGTTGATGTCAGAGAGATTTTACAAAAAAGTAAAGAGAAAAATTAAGCTGTTATAGCACAAATAAATCTCTACAACTCTTAAGTGATCAAATTTAAAATTTACATGCAAGATTTGCTGTAATATTATGTTTACATATATTGCTGCCATGTCTGTTTGGCTTATTTTTAGTTATCGTACTATTTACTAGCATTAGTTGAGCATTATGGCAAAGAAGAAATGAACAATAATGTAGATATTCAATACATTTATTGGTGTTAAGTACAAACATTTAGTAGTTTAAATGAAATAATATGTGACAATGTTTTAAAATAAGTCAAAATGTATATAATAAGTCATTGGCTAAAAAAAATATAATGTCAAAACAAAATTTTTCCTGTTACTATTGATGTGCTCGGCCGATCAAAGTGGGAAGTCATTTCAATGGTCGACACCCCTTCATCTTCATTGGTGTAATCCTTTGCTGTTGCATCCTTAGGTTGGTTCAAATCGTCACCACAATCTTCTTCAAGGTTTTCTTCTTCCTCTTCTGCCACAGGCTGTGGTGAGTTTTGGCAACCAATCCCCTTACAATGAGAGCATGCTAAGGAGCACCTTAAACCTGCTTTCACGCAGCCACATCCTGAGTCGCTTTAATACATCTGCACACAACCAACTTTAAAAGGTTTTCAGGTGCGGGAGGCTTTAAGGTGGTAACTGGAACTAAGGAATTCCTATGCTGTTTCTGTCATCCCCACTTTTCAGGATCCAAAACATTTCCGTACCACAGCTGCACTTGGTGAAAGACTCTTAAAATATGTTGATGGGCAGCTTCAGTTGTCGGTGGACGACTTTCCAAGTTCACTTCATGTTTTCCTTTTGACACCAACTGACAGAATTTATTGTATCTATACTTGTTTAAAGAAGCGTCTTTATCTTTTGCTCCGTAAATGTGCAGCAGACATTTTTCTCCGGCAGCTTGCAAGACTTCAGGCTGTGCTGACGTATCATTGAAAACTGACAACATACCTCTAAGTCTAGTGTCAGATTGGACTAATTTGAAAATTTTCTTTTTCCCTTGTTTAAATAATGACGAAGTTGTGTCACAGCCACTTAATGCATGCAGGAACAGTAGTTGGTCTTTGATGTCTTTGAAGTCTTGCTGGTTGTCTTTTGAGTGGAACAATACAGCGGGAATTTTGCCCCTTCCAGGTTTCAAAAAGTAGACAGAATTGTGTTGGGGTGTAAGTGCAGTCATCAGAATCAACAAGTCCACATCTTCTCCCACTACGACGACAGGTTTGGTGGTGTTGCTATGACACTCTACTATGGCTGTTTGGACGATAAGTGTGTCTGCATCGTAATTGGCCTGGATAACAGTAACGCCTTCATCTTCAAGTTTCTTGGCCAGCTGGTTAATGAATCGGCTTTTATTAGTCAAATTCGACAAAAACTTGCTTTGTTCGACAGTTGAGCTCATACTTTCTTCATAGAGAATGTCACGCCAGGAGATTTGAAAAAGAATGTGTCTGTCTTTCCATGTTTTTAGTTAGAACCGAACTAGAATCATAACCATCAAACACGACTATCGCATCACGACCATAGTGCTCTACCACATAATTGCTGTACGCTTTGTATATACACTCGTAAGTCGTTTGAGAAGGCCAGACCACTTAGTGTAGAAGATGGCCCCCGTCAACTACATACTTGCAATTCTGTAGATGAAAATTCGAAATCGGTCTGAAAATAGAGTAAAGAGCAGATCTGCGTCTACAGGACGGTAGATGTCAAAGGTAACACAGTATCGTTTACTCGAGAGTGTGGGTTAACTGCAGAGAGTGGCAAAACTCTCGTTTTACGCTTGAATTTGACATTATGAAAGTTGTTTCCAGCATTTATTTTGACAAGATCTGTGCCAACTTCTTCACTGCGATGACAGTTGATGCTTTCATCCCCAATAATACCTGTTGCTAGGGACATAACGTTATGATTTCTGGGAACCAGTAGTTGGTGATCTTTAAGCCACTTTTCGAAAATCTCCAGATTCTTTACATCACGTTTGACAGAAGAATGTTGATCACAGTGTGTTGCCAGATTGTGCGCCACACCATGCACAATAAATCCAGTTTTCATAATTAATTGCTATTTTTATCCTGGTTTGCAATTTTTGAATTAGTATCCTAAGTTTGAACATGAAAAAGATATAAACTTGTGAAACGTAAATAACTAAAACAAAGTTAATTCAGGAAAACTTGTTAAACTACACTACGTTTTTCAATACATAGATGCAAATTTTCCCATTTATGTGAAATTTCATGCTCTACAAAAAAGGTCCAGTGCAATTCTTGAACGGTTTTTGCACAAAAAACAAAAATATGCTGAAAACACGTGCCGGAGATGTATTTCTCAAGACGGCGGCCGCTCCCAGACATAGAGTCTATGCCCCCACAGAAAAGATTTTTTTTTCAAAGAGAAAAAATTTTATGCTCTACAGAAAAGGTCCAATACAATGTTATCCTAGCTTGAATAGTTTTTGCACAAAAAATTAAAAAATACTAAAAAACACATACCGTACCGGAAATAGATTTTTCAAGATGGCGGCCGTTCCCGGCCATTGATTTTAATTGAGTTTTGCTGGCTTATTTCTACGCCTAACACAAACACGTGTACCAACTTTTAACTTGTTCCGAATTATTTCCACTGATCGCCCATTTTTCGTCTAATTTGCCTGTACTACAAGCTGTGGACCACAAGCAACAGGGCGGAGAAAGATTCAAGCAACTTAATCATGTTTAAATGTTTATAGTTTAAGCATCTGAATTAAAAACTGTATTCCAGTTTACTTGCAACCAGTTTCGTTAGCTTACAATAATAATAACAGGAGGCCTACATTGATATTCTGGGGCAAACTTAACCTTGGATTCGAAGTTACCGATTGTGGCAGACGACTCAAAATCTGGAAGCCTGTGGATTGAGTATACAAGAAAACTACAGTAGTAGTAACTTCGCTTCGCTGACCAGGTACGCCAACCAGAACAGCGAACTAGGGAAGTCTTGGAAAAAAAAAGCAATATACTATAAATAATCATTTATTTAATTCTCATCTTTTTCATGTTCTGTCTGAATATGACTCACATAAAAGAGTTCAGTTCAGCTCTTACGGAAATGCGAAGAAGATGCACAATTGACACAAAAAAAAACATCATCTGGAATGATGAAGGAGTGTAAACTGACATAACACTGTATATGAGTATATGAGCCAATATACACGTGAATTATGCAATAGATCTGACGGGACTATTCTTGTGGTAGAACAATGACATTATAGTTCATTAAAACAAAGCAATGCGATCGGGCCCCGACGGGTGATGACGCAATGTGATTTCTGCCCACTGCTGTGAATGTCAACGTGAAGAAATTCAAGCAAGCGCGAGTAAACGGCGGGAGTAAAATTAGCGATGCTCACAGAATTAAATTTCTAACGCTATAATAGTCCTTGTTGCTTTAATACAGTTGCAGTTGTTAACTGCAGGAATTCCCAATTGAAGGGATATACTGAATACTCTCCATTCAGACGAAATTAATGTTTCTTGATGTGGCACCCCGAAATTTTTCCTACGATGAAACCTAAAATTCACAGTTTACTCTATAATTCCTCATATCACCCCAACCCTTAAAAAAGAATGAACTGTTACTAAACAGTGATAATAGCTCGTTGATAGTTGTACCTCGTTGATTTGTGAAAGAATGTTTCATTTGACATTCTTTTCAAAAGCACGTATACAATGGTATTTGCAAGTTCATTTATAACCCTTTTTGGCAACAGGTAATATGACTGCTGGAATATGTCTGGCGTACATTCAGTACACGACGGCAAAAACTTGAAACGTCTGAACCTTTTATAAGTAAGTCTGGTAACATACAAATTAGGTCTGCCCAATCCGACAACCCACACAATGACACACTGACGCCTTACATACACGATGACTTCATTTACTATTAATAATGATTTACTACTGCATGAAGACAAAATATGCGCGCGCATTTATAAGTCAAGTATGGCACCATATTTATAACTTAATATTCGTACTACAGGAAAGTAGTACATATGCCTTGACACAAAAGACACACAGGCCTACATAACGCTGGCGCAAGGGTAAAGATATGCTGGGGTGTAACTAGTTAGTAACAGGGTTTTCTTTCAATAGGGTTGGTAACTCAAATGTTTAATCATAACTGCCTATACGCTACACGTTTTCCCTTATTTACTGAATGGCATTTATCGTAAGTGCTTTACACTGGCAAAATCGTCACAGAGAAATAACTTAACGACCGTCCAATTACAGCGATTACGAAGTAAATGTCACACATAAAGTCATCACGTTCGTAAACACAATGCACACAGAATGTTTACAACAGTACAAACGAACGGGCAGCACATGATGGAAGTCGCCATCTTATTTAGAAAGGACTCCCGTGGCGAGGCGCCTATGGTTCACTTTGTTTACATCTTGATCAATCATAAGTTGGACTATTGATTGACTTGACCCAGGCTGACAGCTCTCCAGTCGAAGATACCATCTTCTCATGCATCCGTAATGAGTAAGCCAAACTAATCTGAGACCAACAACACTTCATCAATTATTCTACAACTCCCAATTCGCCTATTCGCTGTTTATTTTACAACTTGCACTCAAACCTGAAAGTGTCGAAACAAAATATCTTATACAGATGATTAACTGTTGCGAAAACAGCAAACATCGTGGACATTACGTACAAACACGAATTAGGAAAGAGAAACTAGACATGAATTCCGGTCTAAAACGTACGGAGTTCGCTGAAGCTTTTCATTATCTTCATTCACCTCACCTTACCGATGTTTCCTACTACTGCAAATAGGTAAAGCGATGATGATCGACTGACTACCGGATTAAGCAGGCCTCCGTTTTCTACGTTTAAAGGAATCAAAGAAGACGAATGACCATGTAACCCTCTTCTCATACATATGACAAACTGTCTTTTACGACAGATTAACGTTAGACGTACATAATACAGAAGGCAATGGAAAACCTACTACGACTTGAATGAACAGTAAAATGTCCTCTTCTTTTCCTAAGTGATCTGTGGTTAAAACAACCTCCCTTTCGGCTCCTCGAGGGAGACGATAAAATCTTAGGCGGTAGAATAAGTAAGTATTAGTCGGAAACTCCCGAACCACTACAAATAATTCGAAAATCAAGAGAGACGTTACATGAAAATAATAAAGTGACTACTTGACAGAAATAAATTTTTCAAAATAATGAAATAAAAGGGAGTCTCTTTAACATGCAATACTCGGGCGTACCACAGGACGAAACGAGTACAATAAAATGTAGGCCTAAGTGAAGTGAAATAAGATGTAAAAGTAAGTACAAAAATTATATTCATACTGGGACTCGAATAACAGGTAGGTATTACATTGGGGTTGCCTATGATGTGTTGTTAATAGAGGTAAGTTTGCCAAGAAGTCGTTATAACAAAGATGGTGGCGAACATGACAAAATAGGAAACTTGCTTGCGGGAAATCCGTGGACGAGGCAATAAAAAGGTAAGAAATTATGAACGGGTGGTGGGACTACATTATTGTAAGTAAAATAACGTATTGCTCCATTACTGTAGCAAAGATTTGACAATTTTGTATGGAATACTTTAGAGAAAAAGCCTTGATTTCAAAATCAAGACATACCATAGACATTGTTATGGTAAATATATGTGAATAGCCATCACATACATTGCTGGTTAAATAATATTGGAAGTGTAAAGGTCTGTTAGAGGATTAGAAGAGAATTTACTACTAATACAAGATTTTTTACCACTTCTACTAATGCAAAATTAGATTACTGTTGCCAACGCAAGCCTGATGTAATGAAAACTGAATACTAAACAAATTCAAAAAACGACTGAGAATGACCGACAATTAAACATGAAGAAATAGATGAGCTAAAGAAGATAGAAAATGTGTTGTATAGTAATGTTCAAAACATACAGTTTAAATGGACGTGAAGAAGGTGTAGGATTGGCATAAAAGATGAAACATTCCCCTACGCAGAGGATAACATACCAGACAGAAACGTGTTCAGGAGAGAGTTATATATGTCAAAAGAAAAGTTATCACTTCTGAAGCAATATTGACGGTGATGAAGTGGGACAACGTTGCCAGATGCCAGATGCAGAGGGCACAGATTCATAGAATGCCCCCCAGTGGTTGCAGCGTCCGGATCAACTCCGATGGCTGCCTGATGTTCGTGTGTAGCGGATGGTAGCTGGGACAACGTTTATTAAAAGAGAAATCTCATAAGTAATAAAAGATGTGTAAATTCGGAAAAACTGATAAATCTTCTGAAAAAGTTGTGAATACCTGTGGATCTGTTAAGTGCTACTCGAAGACAAGGATTATATAGACTATTATAAGACGTGATAAGACGTAAAGGATTAGACGTCATATTATTAGCCTATAACACACACAAAGCTCCCATCGCAAATAAGATATCGAGATTGAAAATCAAGAACGGATGTTATTACTATTAAAACACAAAAACACAAATTAAAGCTGTTGGCGGAATAATCATCGTACGAACGCAACGAAAAAATGGAAAACTTGTCAAAAGATTTTATTAATAAGGAAGAAATGGTACGTGGGTTAGAAGCAGGAAAAGGCAGGTTTGACTGCGGATAATTTAGACGAGGCTTTTGTCCACAAGAAGAAACATGCTTGAAAAGCGAACAACTTATGAACTTATATACCTTTAACATCTCCAAGGGAAGTTCAAAATGACATGAAAAAAATTTGAAACATACCTACATGTTTAGCATAAATAGTAAAAAGTGACATAATAAAAGGTGAAATTCTATGAGGGCTGACAAGAAAGCCTGTTGTGAATCTGACTGAACCTTACGATTCTGCGTTTCTTTTAAAATAAGTACCAAATTTCATGGGAGATGTTTTAAGAAAATTCTTAAACTAGAGAAACCACGAAATACTTCTGCTTCCTACACATAGGCTATGTGTCGGTAGTTTATTATCAGCGATACTGTCAAAATACTATACGTAAAGTTAAAAGTTACTCTTGAAGAGAATACATTAAATATCTGAAAGAAACTATTGTTCCTACGCGCCAATTTGAGATTCGAAGTAAACATTCTACGATAGATCAAATTGTAGAATTAATGACGTAGTAGAGAAGACGTCATAAGCAAGAAAGTCTGCTCTACTACATTTTTGGATGTAGTTTCATAATAAACTAAGACGATGTAGTCTATTCGGGACAATGGTAGTGTGTTGCAGAGTAGTGTGCTAGAACCAATTCTATACCTACCGTATACATGTGACGTTGGAAAATCAAATGGAGTTACCGTGGCAACGTTCGCTGATGATACTGTAATATTGTCATTTTACGTTAATGCTTGAGGAGGCTACAGAAAACTGCTTGAACCATAAATGAACTAATATATGAATCCACAGGATTATGATAATTAAATTAAAACGAGTCAGTACACGTGAAAGTAACAAGTAAAATAAATAGTACATATTTATACTAAAAAATTATATTAGCTAACCGAAAATGATAATACACCCTTCTTTTATGAGTAAAAATACTATGACATTAGCTGGTTTAAAACGGAAGCGGCACGTTAAGAAAAACGTGGAGAACACGACTATAATAATTTATAATATGTTTTGTTATTTTGAATGTTCATCCTCTTCATTCACAGCACTTAATGAATATTAATTGTTAAACTTTCACTTGTGAACTTACTTGTTTTTTTCCCGTACGCGTTTCGGCGTGATGTACGCATTCCTCAGCGAGTTGTGATACAGAATGACAGAATGTCCGGAACTTGTAACGGTTTTTTAGTTGGTTGGTTGTGTGGGGGGGAGTGGAAGGGAATAGGCGCGGGAATCCGGGAAACACAAGTACAAAATAGCCTACAGAACAAACAATACCATCAAAAAACACATCAACGATACAAACACGGACATAGACAAATACAACAAAACAGGGGTATACAAATTAAACTGCAGTGATTGTAATAGTTTCTATATAGGCCAGACGGGAAGATCTTTTTCTTCAAGATACTCTGAACACCTAAAAGCTCTATCCAGCAACAACATACATTCCGCGTTCGCCACACACATACATACAAAAAACCACAGCTACAGCAACATAGAAAATAATCTTGAGATACTACACTACTTGCCTAAAAGTCGGAAACTTAACACAGCAGAACAATATGAAATATACAAACGCTACACAACACAACCAAACAACATACTTAACGACCAATCACACGCACTCTTTGACACAATTATACATAAAACATACAATAATTCGGATTCCCGCGCCAATTCCCTTCCACCCCCCCTCAGCCTACCAACTAAAAAACCGTTACAAGTTCTGGACATTCTGTATCACACATCGCTGAGGAAGGCGAACATCACGCCGAAACACGTACGGGAAAAAACAAAGTAAGTTCACAAGTGAAAGTTTAACAATATTAATATTCAATATATTTTGGTCCAACGTTAGCACTGTAAATCGTTAATGAGATAGTAAGGTAGGCTATAAATAAATCCTGAAGCCTGTACGGACCTACAGCATAAACCGTGGGACTGTACGAGGCATATCAACAACAAAATCATTTCAAATTCCAAAGTGAAGTGCTGCAGAACATGTGGATTCGCCATAAACATAAAAAATTCTGATCTTGATCAGCATCTGAGAACGAACGAGCTGAATAAAAATATCGGAAAGTTTACTAAGAAACATAATGAAAGACTTAACCGGCACGACGACGTCGAAATAATCCAGCTTCCTGACGACCAAACATGCTTCAGTGTGAATACCAAAGAGATACAAATCGATTGGGTTAGTGTAATTTAGTGAAGTGTTTAAATACAGACCGTAATGTAGTGTCTTATATAGAGTAATTTTTTTATGTTTATTTATGCAGTCTGCTACTAAATAACAATAAGCATAATTGTTGACACAATGCATGGCATGGAGAGAACTTGCAATCACTAGTATGACTGGTAGTAATTATGAGTATTTAAAAGATACAGTGTAATGTGCTTATAAGGCGTAAACAAATTAACAGCTGCTACAACAGTAGATGACCCTAGCCTGGAAACCCCTATGAATACTTCTATTGCTCTCTCTCTCTCTCTCTCTGTTCAGAATACTTGCTGTGGATAAAATCTGTTTATGAGCCAAGAAATCCGTATAAGCCTAACTAAACGATAATGACCATAACAAAGCATCGTTAAAAATATATGAGTAATCGTCATACCACAGTATACCCCATAGCTCCTCCGATTCCACAACTTATCACTAGTTACAACAAAGGAAATAAGTACTAAACAGAAGAATAATTTCAATTAACTGCATCGAGACAATCGGATAGGCCAGAAAGAGAGTCAGTCACATAAGTCAGCACTGTCGCTTATTGTTAAAGACATAGTGAAGGAACACGGTCAGCGTTTGCCGTAAAAAGGCCTTTTCAAACGAGAGAATATCATCATGTAACAAGAATGAAAAACCATTTTAAATTAGGTACAAACATTCTGTCTCAAATTAGGTTTCTATTTCTGTCTCAACTGCGCGCATATACAAAACGTTTTTTGTTCTTTATCGTCTCAAGCGTATAAAGAGGTACTATAAAAAACTGTTTTGTCTTTGTACCTGTGGAAATATGTACTCACTCGCGATTTACTGTTTAAAATTTATAATAGAGACACCACCAAAAAGAGGAATAAGAAATTAGGAAGTAGCTCAGGACACAAGTAATGCGTCCATCGTGATTCTTCGCATTATGAACTTTCGTTTCACTGAACTAAAGAAATATAATTAAGAGATGTCATAATTATGGCTGGCATGGCTACATAAATATGTATACAGAAAAAAACAAAACAAAACAGAGGTAAACAAGTTTTCATTAATTTCTGTGGTGTGCGGAAACAGGTTACCGGTTACAAGAAACGACTTGACAATTACGAGAAACAACAATAATAAAAGTATACAAAATAATAAAAATTATTAAGTAATAAAGCAACACACGATACTCTTCTGGTCACGTAACGCACTGGAAACGCCAAGCATGAAGAAGATAAAACTAACCGTTGGTAGCTTTACAGCGTGGCTAAACACGTAATCTGAATGTTTGACAGACAAATGATAAAGCCGGCTGAATAGAAGCTGCTGCTGCAGCTAGATTTCCCCGGAGTGCTTTAGTAATATTAATGCCGGTAATTACTGCACAAGTTTGCAGCATACGTCCGCAGAAACACACATACACGTAATCCATTCATCTAACTCGTACTTGTTTGTTCCTTAAACGCAACAAATTTACGAATATGCATCAAGACGCTGTAAAGTTGCAGTAAGTTTCCCAACACAATGAAAGTGAAAAAATTTACCCCCCGACTTTTTTACAGCACCATTTTACGACAGGTCCGGGACGATACCGCAACCGAACATGTTGTGAAATTATAAACAATGGTTGCGGTATATCAAACCATTACAACTGTCGAGGTAAATCCATATTAAACCTACCCGATTCGTTTTTATGTGTATTTGTTGCAATCTACATTGCGTCCAAAAATGATCCTACAAGAAAATACAAAGTAAATCCGCCACCTGACAAGCGTGAGAGTACTCTAAAATAATCTATACTATTCTAGTAAACAGTTTTATGAAACAAAAATTACACAGGTTTTAACTCAATCATGAGTTAAAAAAGGATGCAATCCGTAAATATCGCAGATTGATATCAATATTCAAATACACAAAGAGTCTTTTAAAGAAAAAAAAAGAATGAACTTCGATGTTTGCAACTGATGAGTTAATCATCAAATAAAAAACGATAAGTTAGATGTTTATGTATTCCAGAATTACTTCTAATTCTCAAACTGAATTTATCTAAACAACAGGGAGATTTCGGAAACTGAAGTCAGAAGACAGATATCAGAATTCAAATCCAATACGGTATGAAATTGTCTAGTATATATACCTGTGTGTGTGTGTGTGTGTGTGTGTGTGTGTGTGTGTGTGTGTGTGTGTGTGTGTGTGTGTGTGTGTGTGTGTGTGTGTGTGTGTGTGTGTGTGTGTGTGTGTGTGTGTTTAATTATTAAGTTGTAAAAAGAAGACTTAATTTGAATTCTGATATGAAACGCAAAATCTGTGAGACGTCACGAGAAATAAGAATAAATTAATTATATCCCATCTGTACTGACGAGAATTTTCTTCGAATTTTAATGTATAAGAACTGTAAGAACTGCAGTTCCAATAGATGTGGGGTTGTAGCAGTGCGGTCCCGACGTCGTATCGTGCACCATTGTATGTTTCACGACCGTACGAACAGTTTGGACACAGTAAAGGTACAAGGAGATATTTATTTACATACAGAAAAACAAGTCACAATCTACAACATATGGAAATACTTTTAATAAGTCTTTCAGTCTGAACTCATTCTGGAATCGGTGTCCTTATAGGCACACCGAGACTTTTCTTGAGCCATTATTCAAACAACTTTGTTTGTCACTTCATATTAAAAAAAAAAAGAAATATAGCTGACGTCACCTTTATGCTGAATACTACGTCTATGTAAGGAAACTATCCATTTATTTTACTACTTATGTCTATACAAAAGCAGAATACAGTTAATTCTGTTTGTACGTTTGCCGCAGATACCAATAAACTGCTGAAAAGATTTTAATGAAATTTGTAGTCTTCTGTATATCGTTATTCAACGAAAATTTCCCAAACCGAATACAGATTAATAACACTTTGTTATTTTTAAATGAAAAGGCCGACTACAATATACAAAAACCGTACTATGATTCAGACACGTATAAATTTCCCACAGACACGTAATGTTCCCGGAACAGACTGAAAACTTCCTGGAAATAAAGTGAATAAGGCGGACAATGTAATATTAATTGCCGACATGATAATCATTGAAATACTTCTAAAACATAGGCCTAGTAGTTCTAGTAATACACTTGAAATGCAGACTTCGTAATTGGTTCGCGTTGTTTTTGGTTGTAACAACTTAAAATTAACTCAAGTTTCAAACTTAACAGAAAATGTATTTTGAAAAAAAATTAAGGTGAATTATGTCACAAATTTGGCATATGTAGACCTACTCCTGCTCAAAGAATTTAAATTCTTTTTCGTTAAATTATTTTACTATACAGCAGCAGTTTATCGGTAACGGTTCCAATATCTTGTTAATAACTGAATTATTAGTAAGTTACTTATACGTATTAATTAAAACTGAACTCTGCACTCAAAAAGGGATGGTGAGGGTAACAAATGGCATAAACAGAACCGCTTGGAAGAATGCAGCACTCTTATGCGAGTGGTGAAAATATGACTTAAGCACATTCTGAGTCTGAGGTTTCGGCCATGAAACGTTCTCACATGAGCTAAACCTGAGTAAGGTTACACGAAGTTGTTGATATAAAGAGTCATGATAAAGTATCCGTGAAGGGGATGTATTTATTCGTTTACCGTAATTTGGTCAACATGACAGTATTAGCTATTAAACAGTCATAAACGTAGCCTTATATTTAATGTTTTTAAGTAATGTTTCTTGTTGTCCACATGTGGAATAAGCTTATACGAAGTCGTTAATATACTGTATTATTACAAAGTATCCGTGGAGAAAGCGCACTTTGTCGTTTACCGTAATTTGTCAACATCCACGAAATCCGCAATGTTAATTAATCAGAACGATAATGTTATCTATTCAATACTCACAAAGTATATAATTAACGTTCTCAAAAGAAGAAATCCGCGAAAAATACGAAATGAGGCAAATTCAGAGACAAAACTTTAAAGAAACTCCGTTACTGTTTCACTGTGTTTGTCCCAGATAAAAAAAAAACTAGCTAAACTTTACGCCGCAACATAGCCTTCCCGCGTAGTCACTGCCATTTAAGAAAAACAAATTGTAGACAGAACGTCCGAAACAGAATGACCTCCTCGCCTCTCTCATTCACCTTCTTTCGCTTGCACACGCGCAGACACATGCACGCACGCACGTACAATCACTTATCTACTGATTTCTACACAAACACATACGTACATAAAAAAATGCATTAATGTGGGCTGAGTGACTGTACCTTTACCTGTCTGATTTTCTGTCTGACTGAACAAAACTTGCACATCATCACAACAACAACACATCACTCTGACACTGACGCACGCACTGTTCAATAGAGCTCATTAGACACCCAGCTGACCGCCGGCACAACAACAAACGGATTAGCCTAATCGCACCGTACTGCTCAACCTTAATGCGTGCTGCTGCACTATCTAATCGAAACATTATCTATTTTTATTTTTCTGTTATCTGCATATCAAAAACAGCTAGCACATTTAGGCAATGATGACATCGATTTACATAACTAACTGAGCGCGCGGTCGTAGTATTTTATTGACAGATAAGTGCAGTGCAAATTACTGTACAACTGACTGCTGTCGCGCTACGCCGCACAAACAATAATTATACAAAAACGATCGATTTAAACCACATATGCTCAACCTTTTTATGCTTGACACAGCGTTAAATAATTTGCCTTAAAATCTGCTGCTCAACCGTTAATGAAACCCAACTCGATTTTAAATTAATAAATTAATATCAATACCGAATTTTATTTATTTTAACTACCGGTACTTTATGAACACTATATACCGGTACTGCATATGTGACGTGAAACATGACAATTTATTAATTTTTTAAACATTAACACAAATTTAATGGGCTGTTTGAATGTGCATCTCTTCAGCTGGTTTTGTTGAGAAAGTTGGCTCCATTCAACCAGAAAGTTGAGAATCGGCGTGACTAATTCTGTTCTTTCATTTTAATCTTCATAGAGGACAATGATGACACAGGAAGATCGTAAAAATTAAAACAAGATATTTTACTTCGATTTTAAAATCAAACACATAATTAGAACGCTGCTTTGAAAAGGTTCGTACAACTTTTCGTGGTGACTAAACTTGTAAACTCTTTTAATCTGTGTAAACTGTAAATTCTTTAAATTATATTTTAGGTAAATTATTCTGAAGCCTGATCCACTTCTATTTGTACTCAGTATTCTGAAAATTCTATGAGATATTATTTATTATAAATAAGTGATAAATGTGAAAACTAGTACTGAAATATGAAATCGCGTCTGAAACTTTGTTTTCAGCTGAGTAGATGCGCTGTATATATTTTTCCTACTTTGTAATTTAATGTCTGCTGTCGTGAGACTTCTACATAAGTTTCAAGAAAATGTTTCACTGTGCATGTCTGTGAGTATTGTATTTATAACTACACCACTTTTGCATATTTTCTTCAGACTGAAAATTTCTAAAACAAACGAAGCAGTTGGTGGGCCACTTATTTGACTGCTCACATGATTTAGAAGTTCCCTCACTCTCGATCACCTCACTTTTCACTTTACATCTCTGAACATCTCACAGAACAAGTACCGTCACAACCTGTCCGTTAGTGAAACCTTCAGTTTACAGAACATCAGCTTTATTCGCCATTTTCCATGAGGCTTGTGATTCATTAATTTGCCATAAATCTCATTAATTTATAACAATCTAATAGTATACTTCAGTTCGTGCTTTATTCTAAGTGTTCGGGAATCTACCAACAAACTGATTTAAATTTAAACTATCAAGTTATCTTACTAGCCAATATTTTGAAAAATGCTCGTATACTGGTGACTCTCAAACTCGGGAAAAGCCCTAAAAAGCGCGGGAACTTACAGACCTTTCACTCTACTTCCAGTCTTTAATGAAGTGTTTGAAACAAGCCTACTGACCAGTCTCTAGAATGTAGACGTTTCCTTACCCCCTTACCACCAGCTGGCTTGCGTAACAGCTACTCCACTATCAGCCAAACTCACAGCATTGTTATGACTGCAAAAGCCTTTCACGAGATGGAATTCTGCACAGCACCATTCTTACATATCTACCATACTTATGACAAAGTTTGGCGTGTTTCATCAATCTATACATTAAAAATCGTATTACCCACCACCTACTATATCGTCCTAGAATCCAATCTAACTGATCGATACTTCTCCACTATCATGCTTTTCCAACTATTATCCTACAAAATGCGGCGCCCCACAACGTACTGTGCTATGGACCTACTACATACCGCCTGCATCCCTGAAACACCTCGCATTACGATTATCACCTTCGCCGACGACATGGTCATTCTATCCTCACACGCATAGAGATCTGGCCACAGTAAGTAACAATCTACAATTACGTCTCAACACGTTCGGTCACTGGATGCATAATGGAGAATAAGCCCTAACCACAATAAATCGGCTCAATTAAGATTTAAGGAAAGAGCCGTCCAGTAAGCACCAACGGGGCATCTATTCAGCGAAAACGATGACCTAGTACGTACTTGCGACTGCATCTGAATAAACTACTGAACGAAAAACGAAACGTCCAACTCAAATGAAAACAATTAGACCTCAAATTCAGAGATCCGTATTGGTTTCTTCCTTGGGAGAAGATCCAAATTATCGCTGGAAAAGGCAAGATCTAATTTATAAAATAACATCAAAGCTATTTGGCCAAACGGTCTGAAACTGTGAGGAGGCACAAAATCATCCCACATACAAAGATCCCAGTCAATGGTTCTTTACGCACTGGCGGTCGCCCCGTGGTATATCTCTAACCTGACTATCCACGAAGATCTCCAAATCCTTTTCTTCAATCTAACGCAGAATGCTCCAGAGACACTACAACCAGCCAGTAAATGTCCTCTCTTCTGTCGCATTTCCCATAAGACTGAAGAGGTAATGTGCAACATACCTCAAATAACAGGAGCTACAAGATGAGCTATAGGTCCTTCAGTATTCTATTTCTCACTTACTTAATATTCTATAATGAACATATTGTAAATTTATAACATTCAATTAAAATATTTTTTGTGTATTTATCACGAGAGCAGACGATACGGTTAAAATACTGCGTTTGTTCTAAAGCAAGATTACCTGTATTAATTTTGTTATTTTGGGTATACACCTGAAAGGGAGTATACATTTCTAATATTTGTATATATTTGCAAGAGATCCTTCAAAATTGTATTTTCTGCCTCATTAATGTACAATGAAACCTGTTACATATAGTTGGGCTTAAATAATTAGCTGGTTATTGACAAAAATAATTACCCTTAAAATTGTATTTCAAATTCTGAATTAACAAATTTCATTTTTGTCGCTAGCACGCATTTTTCATTTCCTTCTTCCAGATCATAAAGGTTATGTTGAACAGACTGAGTGACAAGTCATAGGCCCGTTACAGAGCTTAATCTGTACCAGTCTGGTAGGAATGGCTGTTACTAATGAACTAATATCGCAAAGTTACAAATAAACAGATTTTTATCTCCAGAATGTAGATGTAATCGCAAACCTCTACTGGCACCACCCAACCGAAATAAAGATTTGATAATACTTCACCATACTAAACAAACAGAAGATACAAAGTCACACTAGATAGTATATTTCTGTTACTTCAGCTTAATATTTACACTAAGGATTTTTACCGTAATAATGGCTCCAGCCGGAATTATGGGCAAATGAAATCTGCAAATAACAACCATTATGCCGAAATGAGACGCTTTACTGTTTTTACAACTGCTCGGGAATGTCTGTCAGAACGTATTGAACCGCTTAAATCATATGTTTCGTGCAGCCTCGATTGTGCACGATGGTGCGAAGTCGCATAAGCACACGACCAAATGCTGTAACACAATCAATGAAGTCTCGGTGGTAACACCATCGTAATTGGAGGAGTTACACGATCGGATAAATGTTCACATGACGACATGGCAACCACAAATTAAAGACCGAAGTAAGCCGGAACAGATTACAACCGAGTGCTTATGTACAAGCGATCATCACGACAATTCACGTATGAGGCCTACAATGTCCTTATTTTGAAGTCTATTTCAACTTTTATTGACAAAAAATACACTAAATGACAAATTCACGTCAGGTAGTTATAAATGGTTATAACGCAGTAGTATCCATTTACCGTTATTACACATATCTGGTTAGATTTGTAATGCAGTCATCAAATAGCTTTTGTTTATCACCACAAACACGCTCGCAAGCTTTCCCCATATGGTACGCAGAAAAACACAGGATTTCAAAAAATTAAAAGTATATACATGTTTCAACGATTCAGTACCTGCGGGAGAATTATGTCGTTCGTGTGTATCGAATTATAATTTAAAACGCTGGAAAAATAACCTAAATCTGATATGAACACGATAAAAACATTTGGAATTACTGGCTGACTGTAATCCATCGCGCCCGGTTAAGTTTCTCTGTTGTTGTTGCTTTTTGTTTTTTTTTATAAAAGTTAACAAAGTGGGGTCGGCGGCGCGGTGAACCATGTACAATTGAAATAAATAATTAGCGTGTGCAATGGAAAGGGGTCGGCCGCGAATATCTCCGTGGGGATTAATGAAGTGCTTGTTTATTATTATCCCGCCTATCCCTCGCTCCCCTAACGCGCTCTCTTTCTCTTTCCCACCGCACCACCGCACTACTTTCTTCACCGACCTTAATATTCTGAACCACAAAACTCGAAACTGGAGTTATACATTTTCTATTACAACTGAAACTCCAAACTAGAAGTATATTTATGTATCTTTATGGGAACTTTCTTAGATGCTTGCTTAATGAAAGCCTACGCCGTCATATATAGACCTATATACCATTTACTTGTGCTGATGTGTGTGTGACTTACGTACACATTAAATAGCCAGCGTTCAGTTGACGCGCGTCAGGGATACGAATAATAATTAAGTAACCATACTTTCTTGAAAAACGTCTTCGAAAACGGTAGCCTCTTCACAGTCATATGCTTGACTCAAATACCGGTAATTACAAACCACGACCCACTAAAGGAATCAGGATAATCAGAACTTGGGGGATTACTTTTACTGCCAGATTTTGTTGTACTTATGACAGTTCTGAAATGCAGTACGTTAGCTCTTTAATGTACGACTACATTATAGGCTATAACTTATAGCACAGAACTGGATACAAGAGACTACCTAAGTAGATTAAGACAACTCACGGAAATGTCTCTAACAGGATCCGTTAAACTATCTAATGACAATTACATTTATCGTTGCCTTCCTCTTTTCGCTTTTCATTCTATACGAGACCACCCTTCAAGAAACATCGTTTTCATGAACGTATATCGCATTTTCTGGTGGTGGTGAGGGGCTGACATCTTTTTCGTGACGCATGTGTTGGAATTGTAACATGCGCAAAACTCATTAATCTACAAACGATTCACACACACACACACACACACACACACACACACACACACACACACACACACACACACACACACACACACACACACACACACACACACACACACACACACACACACACACACACACACACACACACACACACACACACACACACACACACACACACACACACACACACACACACACGCCTTATACTACAATGATACAATTGATGAAAATTGTTTTTTCCTTACTTGGAACATATTACGAGCATCCAGTAGTAGGTTCATCGTCAGCTATATTGGTTTTAGCTTTCAATCCGACGATGTGCCTATATGCTGACGTGTTATTGTGATTAGACGTGATTTATAAATTTATTCTTTGAGTATTTCCAATGTTTAGTGTTTTAAAAATTGTTTGTATGTTTGTATTTATGCTTGATTACTTTATGCGTTAAAAATTTCGGGGGGGGACCCACCTTTAAATACCGGTGACTGTTTTATCGACTACACGACCGCGTGAGCTTGGTGGTGATTGAAGCGCAAACTCATTATGTTAGCAATAAAGTTTTACCCGGTAACAGTGATTTTAATATTTACAGTTGTTCTGATGATATTTTTCGGTAAACTGGCATTAAAAGAACTATTTTCTTCTTTACTCGAATGTTGTGATATGAAAGCTTTGCAATCAATCCTCTCAAATTTACGTGATAACTATTGGCCTCTTACGATTTAAACTTTCCATTTTTCTGTTTAGAAACAAAGATTGTTTTCTACTGACACACTTTTTGACATTCTATCCCGGTTAACAGATTACGTACCTCTTACAAGGTCTGTTCCAAACATTTTTATTACTTGCCTAAACGTTTGTAGATGCTCAGAACGCAATATTTGTTCTAGCGAATCAGAAACTGCCAAATGAATTTCATAACTAAACGATGGCACAAAAGACAAAATTTTACTGTTAAACGTCTGGCAAAATTTGTTTAGAAATATGAAGAGAAAGTAAGCCGGAAGAATTCGCCATTCAAATACAAGTTTAAAAGATATTTTGAAAGAAATGTAAGATCTGTCTCCTGTTTAACCGAAGGAAACATAATAAACATAATATTTTGTATTAAAATTCACGAACTCGTGAAATTATGGCACCATGTGACTTGGTATTCGTACTGTGACTTTGGTATTGTAGAAATCGAATTAACATTGAATCTATAACGGAAAATTATCTAAGTCTAAAATTTATTTTAATCAATGCATTTAGTATGTCAAAATTCACAAATCACTGCACCAGCGTTGTGGAAGTATCCGGGTCATCGCATTTTCTAATGAACAGAAGACTTCAAATAAATCTAATGCCACATACGGATTCCTTGTGTGAGCAACAGAGGTTCACACTTACACAGTATAAAAAAACAAAAAAACACTTACCTAGCCTCGTCAGCTCTCTAATAGTGGTAGTACCTACGGTATCTTCCTTAGGTACAAAGTCTGTCAAGGATATCGTTACTAGACACCTAGTTACTCCTTCGTTTATAAGTATCACTAGCTTGATATCGAAATTTGCTAAGGTATGCATTACTGTAAATTTAATTTTTATACAATATATTTTCCTTATTGCAACGAACTCGTCAAATTTAACAACCACCCAATATTAAATTAGCTTCTTGGATTTCGTTGTCCATGACGTGTCCGTTACTTAACTAAATATCACTATAATATTGACGACTCGGAACACAAAGTTTTTTATAAGTAAAAACGTAAAGTTTTACCTTACAGCCTAAACCGGCTTTCACCTATAGAAGGCTTCATCAGAGGCTGTCGTTAGTAGCGCTGCTCGTCTTGTTGTTGGCGACGAGAAAGTGTTTCGAAAGATTGAAGCTGTGTGTGTGTGGTGAGATGTGTTCGAATAATGCGTGCGATTTGAATTGTGTCTGTTCGTTTAGGATGTCGTTTTTATTTGTTTTTGTGTGTTTGTATATTTCTAATTGTTCTAGAGTGTCTAGTTTTCGGCCTTTTGTGTGTACGTGTAGTATGTTCATGTTATTGTCGATGTTTTTATATGTGTGGTTTGCTTCAATGAGGTGGTTTGCGAAGGTAGATTCTGTAGTGGTGTGGAGTGCTTTTGTGAAGCACACACACACGCGGAAATTCGCGGTCCAGTAGAAAGTGAAAGTGATTTAGGCTCGCGAAAGACGGCATATAAAAAATTATATTCGCGGAAATTAGAAAGTGAAAGTGATTTAGGCTCGCGAAAGGCTGCATATATTCGCGGATATGCAAATCAATTTAATTAAAAAAATAAAAATATCAAATTAAAAAAAAATAAAAAAATTTATTCGCGGAAATTCGCGGTCCTTTGGGATGCTGTGGTCCAGCGGTGGTGGGGAGAGCGTGGGAAAAAATCTTGGACCGTGGGAACGGCGGCATCTCTTTGATCTAGACCGTGGGAACGGCGGCATCCTTTGTTGGTTAGAACCCTTATTTTCCCTCTACTGCCTACCCATGGGCTCCCCCATTTCCAGCATTCTAGCAGAAGTCTTCCTCCAACACTTAGAAAAAACAAAAATACTCACAAACAATGACAGACACTCACATAAAATACTATATTGGCACAGATACGTTGATGACATTCTAATACTATACAGGGGAAACAAAAGACAATGTGAACAGTTACTAACGCACATAAACAAAATACATAAAAACATAACCTTCACTGCCGAATACGAACACAACAATACCATAAACTTCTTAGACCTCTCCATCACAAAACTAGAACACAGGCACAAATTCAGTATATACAGAAAACCAACTACAACTGACACACTAATACACAACACCTCCAATCACCCAATACAACACAAACTAGCTGCTTTTAGAACCATGATACATAGACTTAACAACATCCCCTTAGATGAAATAGACTACAAAGACGAACTAAACACGATAAAATATCTAGCAGAATCTAACGGTTATGACAGAACAATAGTCAGTAAACTCCTACACAAAACACAAAACAAACAACAGACAAAGACAGAAAACAACAAATTCATAACACTAACATACATCAACAAACAAACAGAAAAAATTGCCCACAAATTCAAAAAAGCAGGATACAGAATCGCTTACAAAACTACTAACAAAACAGAACACACACTATCAAAACGCATGCCCAAAGCACAAAACAAATTCGATCTACCCGGTGTATATAAACTAAATTGTTCAAATTGCAGTAAATTCTACATAGGCCAGACAGGACGTAGCTTCAAACAGAGATACATTGAACACACAAAAGCACTCCACACCACTACAGAATCTACCTTCGCAAACCACCTCATTGAAGCAAACCACACATATAAAAACATCGACAATAACATGAACATACTACACGTACACACAAAAGGCCGAAAACTAGACACTCTAGAACAATTAGAAATATACAAACACACAAAAACAAATAAAAACGACATCCTAAACGAACAGACACAATTCAAATCGCACGCATTATTCGAACACATCTCACCACACACACACAGCTTCAATCTTTCGAAACACTTTCTCGTCGCCAACAACAAGACGAGCAGCGCTACTAACGACAGCCTCTGATGAAGCCTTCTATAGGTGAAAGCCGGTTTAGGCTGTAAGGTAAAACTTTACGTTTTTACTTATAAAAAACTTTGTGTTCCGAGTCGTCAATATTATAGTGATATTTAATTAAATTAGCCTTTATAAAAGAAATATATTATATTGTATGTCATATATTATTCAGCTTTGATTCTTTTTAAACCTGACCTATTTTGTTATGGCTTTCTAATACTTGATTCACTCATGTTATGAATATTTTTAACATAAAGGGCACATTCCATTTAAATTGGAACTGTCACTGGATTCTAGAGGTACAATTCCGTAGATACAAGGGATTTAGTCAGTGAGTAGCTACTCACTTATACTTCGCATATACGATATAGCTACATACAAGGACATCACATAATCTGCACACAGAATGTAACAATTATATGTAGTCTATCTGTAAAAGCACACACTTTCGTAAAATTGGTAAAACAGGCTTTGATGAATTAACGTGTAGCATATATTGCTTTTATTCACATATGTAATACCAGCTGAAAGCAAACTTATTATCATAGTATAAACGAATTTGTACCCTACAGAACCAAGCTTTAACAAAGAATTCAGTAAGTTTGATGTATTTATACTATACAATCTGTCGTCTGTCATTTCTCAAAGTAATATCACTCTTGGTACACTTTCAGGACGTCTGACGAAGATTTTATTCAAGTAAGTCTGACGAGAATAATCAATTAAGTAAGTCACAAATAATGAACCAAAATGAGCTTTAGCTTTATGTTTCTAATCCCAGTTACTACAGAAGGGACTCGCAATGCATTAAGTGGTTACTTCCCTTTTCAAAATTTTACAAAGACGTCTCATGAAACGTCGACTTACTGTTAATGTGTACTTGAAACGAATCCTGCAAAATTTTTAAAATCCGAATCTGAAGCTTTTGAAGATTATCAGATCAGGACAAACTCTTCGCAACACACAGCTATGTGTCCCTGGGGCTACACATCCATGCTTCGAATTATGTCAGACCTGTTTACAACTCCTGCTTAATGAAGTCACAGCGTACGCCTTTCACGTTATTAATGCGGTGGGCGTCCATCATCGGTATCCAGCGCGTAACAATGATCGCAACAAGCGGACGCCAATTAAACGTAGCAGACAATAAACAGAGCGCAGTACTCGTGTCGTCGATACAGTAACAACGTTGTAAATCCATTAGGCGGACAAAGGGAAACACGCTAATGGCAGGAGTTAGTTTGTACAGAAACTGTCAAGTGGCGAGTGAGATGAGAAGGGAGGCTGTACGTCGTTCCCAAGTCTGAGAGGCACGGCACGCGTCCGCGTCCCGACCTTACGCCGCGTCGCCCGGATTCTTGTCGGCGTATCGAACAAGTGCAACGATTCTCACAGCTCTTCACCTTCTTTGTTTAACTTTATTAAACACATTCACACGCTCCGTTCGCATTTGATTCATTGTGAAAATATAGAATGCCGCTAAAAGTCAGGGTGCCGAGTACAATAATCTGTATTCTGAAATGATGGGAACCAACAACGCGAACTTTTGATACAATAATGCCACAATTTACAAATAAACAGTGTTAATGAACACACTTCATTTATGCACTTATGAGACATGTTTATAACATTAATACTAAATGATCCTTTCGTAACACGTACACTTCTGTGTGTGTATCTTCAGTGTGTGTACAGAGGCACCTGTACACATGTTAATAATGTTGAATTACGCTTGTGTAGACTGTGATTACTTTAACCCTTTGAATAAATTGTAATAACTATTTGTTTGTTTTAATTTATGACTGTTTTTTTAATTACTGCATCACTTATGGCTTAGTCTCTTTCCACACTCCTTTACACGAATTTTAAATAACCCGAAACAATTTTTTTTTTTTATTGTACGGACTTACACAAGTTTAACAATAAATAACAGTAATTAAAAGTCAAACTTTGTAGTGAATGGTAAGAAGTAACACTATCCGAACATGAACAATTAAGGAGATTTATTTTTCTTTATATTCATCCATAACCCTATTATCACACCACTGTGTAAGGTACTGATATTTTTAAATTTAACTTAATCACTTTTCTACAACATGTTTCTTATGAAAACACAACCGATCGTGTGGTGATTATATTCGACGTAAGATAGTAAAACACAAATTGATACGATTAATTTAACACAAAATTAACGAGATCCAAGCCAGGGAGAAAACCCATGTTACAAAAAGATTTCTGCTCAGTTTCTAATTAATTCTGTATTGTTACAATTACAGTATAACATAAAACAAAAAACACTAGAATTAGGTGTGTGGAATCTGTTAAAACGTAACAATACGTAGACAATGAACGCGTTGAAAGTCCGAAGTACATTTTCCTTGAAAGAAATTTAATACAACACGAAAATACATAAATATGAAATTCGATTTCTTGTGAGGAATAAGAGTACAATAAAAAATAATAATCAATAACGAGAATTTTGCAACACGCAGAAAACTTGGTTATTCTGGTTTTCATAGCGCCGTTATCACTTGTTGATGAATGAGTCAGAGGCGAGTGGTTGCGGTAAGGGTGGTTTCGATGTGTACAGTATAAATGCGCCCTCCTCATCACAGCGGCGCGTGCTGGCCACGTGCTAAACATTGTTCAACACATTTTCTCTTTCAGTCATTCTTTTTTTAATAAAGCCAACGATTGTTGTGTTGGCTCTTAAGAGTTGCGCTCGCTGTATCTTATCATAACAATAGGGCTTAATTTTGACTAACGGCCTGAAGATGTGTACACGCTGCACAAGGACCCTTTACAAAACGATCACAACATTGTCGTAAATAAGAAGCGGGAATGCACGCTTGTAATGGTCCATTCTGATCTGCACGTCACAAGCCAATGGTGTAGTTCTCTGTATCCTACTCGAGTATGAGTATGCTACACGAAGGAGAGTCATACCGAATAATTCTCATTACAGTATTTCAGCCACGAAATACAAGAACACGAATCAGGCCTAATTGTTTGAAAGTTAACGCCTCAAGCATAACTACCGACCGTCATTACAGTGACCGTATCGTAGCAATTTGAATTCGGATACTGGTGAAGGAAACATTATAAGTTATAGTTTAACTGACAAAGTGTGAAACTTCATAAGCTAGACACAGTTGCTGGAAAACTGGGGAACATCAAACGAATACATTTTGTCTTTATCAGAACACCCTGATATACGCAAGTAGTATATCGCCGTTTAAGCTAAACCAAGTGACAAAAAGCACCCTGTAGTAGAATCAAGGGTCACATTCTTCCGTTTAACGTTTACTGACAGTTCACGACCTTAGAATCTCTACGTAACTTGGTAGCAGCAAGCTACACTAAACGAAGAAGTGACGAGTTAATTACACAGTTCAACATAGATTCTACGAAACTACAATGTATCTATAAATATACACATTACTATATTACAATAACAACGAAACAGTGTATACAATTAGGAATATGTTTATACAAAGCTAGGCATACGTGCATCTTAATCGGCAAACGTTACAATGCAAAAACATTATAAGTAGGAAACAAAACAAGAGTAATGTAGTCCATAGTTAAAAATTATGGGCATTAACACAGTCTATGAAGTAACAGCATAGGACCTACTTAAATTGCGCTACCATTGCCGTACCATTAACGACGATAGATGTCCTTTTAAGCTTTGGTTAAGAACCAATAGCGTTACAGTGCACACACCTCTCAGATTAATATAGCCTACACACTAAACATAGCTCAATCTTCACTGGTTCCCGGACCGCAACACAAGTGTCAGTATAGCTCGCGCTATTCCATGTGACTCTGTGCACCAATCAGATTCCATCGTTAATAAGAGATGAGATTACAGTTTTAAATTCACGTTGACTCAGCGATGCCACAATTAGTATTCATCAATCGCAGCTTACCATTTTCAACACAGCCGACCCGGTGTTTAATGATGTACAGATACATGTCAACAACGTAACTACACTGATCTGACCCCCCAAAAAATTAATTACAACTGATAGCAGTTGCTTTGAAGTCTTGCTTTGATAAGGGAGCAATACAAATCGCTTTGTGGGTACAGCAGACACCGTATTTAATCACATGTATTTCAGCTACAATGACTTACATTTCGACAGGTCAAATAATACCTTTGTACGAAAAAGTTGTAAGAAACGAAAGAAAATGAAGAGTAATATCTTACAGACCGCAACAAAACGGCAACATAGCTTATAGGCCTACGTACGTACGTGACAGTATTTCTGCTTCTTGTTTTATTTACAGACCATGTGCACGGGAAACAGGTTTCAGGAACGACATAATGTCGAAAATTCCGGGTTAGGCATTAGTTAATTTGTCCGAATATATAAACAGTATTTAAACTGTTGCACGAACATTTTCTCGTAACCAGCAGCTGAACATCTTCAAAAGAGTAACTGTAACAGTAAACAGTAACTGCTTACAGTGAACGTATCGCTAAATAGTTAATTACTTTAATCAGTACATTCAATTAAAGAAGACATTCAGTAACTTATTACCTAAACACAGGACACACTCCAAAGTTGCCACGTACCAGAATCTCCTCACACCAAAAGGTCGGCTAACATCCCAAAAAATTGATTTTTCTCCTGACATGACGAAATCAGAACTTCTTATGTTAGTTAGATCAGTTCCTGTTAAGAAGAAGTATACTGTGGATAAACTGTCTCTGAGTGCCAGACCCACATCGCTTACTACCGTATCACTCGGACCTTAAACCAATTGAACTAGTGTGGAGTGATATAAAAGAGGGAAGTGTTTGTTTATCTTATTGAATGGAAGAGAAAAAACCAACTGTTCTCAAACTTTTTTCTGACTATTCAGCCGAAAAGTGGAGAAAATTCTGTAAGCATGTGCACAAATTTGAAGAAGATTACTGGATGAAGGATGCTGTTGTTGAGGAAACCATAGACAGTTTAATCATTTCACTCAACTGCGAGTCATCAGAATCAAACCTTAATGGTGATATTTTGTGTCTCGTCTCACTTTAGTTCTTAATGTTGTGTATATGGCACGCATTACCTGAATATCTCGTAAAAATATCACCAGTGTTGACAAAAAACCTCCGAATCAAAATAATATAGTCTGGTACTTGTTCAATTATTCTGTCACTCATAACCACCTTCAATCGTACAGTGTCTCTACCATAGAAAGGCGTCATTTTTGCATTTTTGTCTTATAACATATTATTTAGGCGATAAGTTTTTGGTAATTAATTCAACTTATGCAGTGAATACTGTATATCTCTCTCATTTTTTTGTATTATCATCCGTGTCTGAAAATAATATTTCACATTTAATATTATATTCTACTGTTATAGCTACATTTCAATAACATATTTCACGATCCTCGTAAAAAGTTTTTATTGACATGTACCTAAATTTGAAAAGTTGTAATTATTACATTCAATAAAACTTCATGTGATCGACACTAATAACATTCACACGTTTTATATCACATGATACGATCATACACACACGACGATTTGTTTTATTATGTTACTGAAGTAAAAATGCAACAGTGTAAAGTCATTTGCGTTAGCAGAATTTCTTAACAAAAACAACAAATATGTAGGAAGGTAACTTTCTCATGCATGTCATGCACACGCGAGGAAGCGCATTACCTGGCTTGCATCGGTGTGAATCAAGGAGTTACATTTTTGCCTTGAAACAAACACACAATATGAATTTATTCCCACTTCCGGTAGGACGAAGAGAGATTATATCACTCAGACTTGTTACAATAACAATGCTCGCGTCCTTCCAGCGCAGGAATTACGACGACACGATAACACAAATAATGAAGACGCTGCATTAAAGTCACAAATGTCACTATACAAGTCGTAAATCTTACTTACGTAACGCCTTTCCTTCTCTTTGTACTTCTCGTTACGGATTCACGTCAACTCTGTTATTCATCGAAAAAATTATATTTTTTTGCAACCAACGGATCGATCTGTCCGTCTCGCTAGAAGCTTATTTCCTGCAGTAGAAACAACGTAATAAATTAAATCTACTATAGTTTTGCCCCTGTAAGTATGTTTAAACACTTTTCAAGTGAGTAATAAAACATACAAAAAGTTAATAAAGAAATCAGCACCCTAACCAATGGAACACGGAAAGTAATTTTTTTTTTAAATCATCGACTAATATTATTTTAATTTTTACAGCCATAATTCTTCTTCATTTAACATGATGCCCAAAAAGGAAAGGTCCTTACAGAAGGGTGTCCTTGGTCATGGTTAATCAGACGGTTTCCAGATGATTCTCACGAGATTTCCATAAAGTTATCGTTCTGGTACATAATTATGAATTGACTGTTGTTAGCACGATTTTGGGTTTTAGAAGTTACAAATTTTTAATAAAAGTTGGTTTTTTGAAAGTAGTACCAAAATTACAAAAGTAATCAGAACTACAACTGAGTTACAAACACACAGGGCACTACCTACATTACAAACTATTTATCGTTAACGACTGCTAAACGATAGCAGAGTTTGGAAATATTATACTTTGTAATTCAGTAAAAGATGTCTCGATCGTATTTTAAAAATGAACAAATTTCTGTCGCGTCTTCATACTTTTTGTAAAAAGTCTCTCAGTGAACTCAGAAGTTAACATTCAAGATTTACACGACAGTTATGAAAAAAGAAAGACGAACGATACAAAAGTACGGTCTGCTTAGGTACACGCTGAATGGGTTAAAAAATCTCCTACAATAAGTACTAAAAACCGAAATCGATGATAGTATCACTGTATGATCTCGAAGCTGACGTTAGTACAAACAGCCGAACGACAGCGTAGTCTCTTCACACAATAAAAAAACAGAATTGGTACAACTCAGACTACGCCACTGTCACTTATGATGATACCACACTATACTCTAGAAATATAAATACAATCAGACGTTTTCTCATTACTCTAGGCGTTGCGATATTCCCCATACAATATTAAAAACCCTAGGTTTAAGAGAAGTCAGGTCAGTCATTTCAAGTTTGAGAACATCGGTTTCAAATACACAGTTTACAGACAGCCACTGCAGATCGCTTAACACGGGCTGAAGATACTCAGCCATTGAGCACGGCAACAAACCAATCGTCTATTGCCTTTAGCCCAATGACGAGAACCAATAAAGCAGTAGGAATGAATTACTAACAGCATTACCCTACTGAACTATATAATAATACTCGATTATTATTCACAGCAAAATTATGGTTTTAAGCTTCAAACCTTTAGTAATGTCGCATGAACATACCGTGTTATGTTTTTGATAAAATTTTCCTTATTCTAGAACATTTCCTCGGGCATTTAGACTTCTATCCGTCTACAGCTGACATTCACAAAGTTCTGAAAGACTCATAAGTTGCTAACATTTCTACAGTGTTACTACATTTATTTTCCAGTATTCACAAAATCAATATCAATGATACAGAAGTGTTAGAATACAATGATAATCTGTATGTACAAAAGAAATTGATTTACACAGTATATTTCCTATTCAAAGATACATTATAGACTCACGTAATGTAATACTGAGAATTAACATGTGACTCCACCTTCTTCAATTCTCTCTGCGGCTTCAACATTTTTTTCCTACACTTCAGTTTCTTTGGAAACCGGCTGTCTGGGGTTTGCGCAGAAGGTTCTTCATCTTCGAGATTCATCAAAACACACTGTGTGTATTAAGATATTAAAAAATAACGAATGACTTGAAACAAAGCGTTTCATGACTACGAACCACTTCTCGCAGCCTTCACTTAAAAGTTATTTAGCACATGTAAATTGAAACTGGCTCGTATTATACTTACGAACACGCTACTTAATACTAGGAAGAGAAAACAAAGAAGAAACGCGCAACTGCTTCAACAAGCATATAAAGATTAAATCAACAATACATAACAATAACGTCGTCGTCGGTGAGTGCATTGTCCTTTATGTAAACGATATATAAAGAATCAAAACCGGTAGAGCAATTATAACGTGGAAATATTACATGTATTGCAGCGACGCGGTGCGGTTACAATGACACAACACGAAAATGCATTAACATCACGCCAACTTATATAAACGCTCTTTGTTGTAACAACACCTGTTTACATGAACACGACAACCGTGCCATATTTTAATGAAACGTTATCAGTTAAGTTAGGCGAAACAGAATCGCTTGTGGTCTTTTGTCCTCCAGCCTACAATCATAGGCAAATCGACGGGGATATGGGGACAAAGCCTCCCACTCGTTTTTCCCAAACTATTAATAAACAACCTTGAATTTATACATTATTTTTTTAATCACCCACAAACATAGGGTAAAAACCATCATGATTTAAATTTCCCGCTTTTACCATATTGACTGATAATTTTAATGCCACCCGGAACTGCAAGAATTTCTGTGTGATAAAACAGCGTTTGTCTTATTTTATCCTTATTTATAGAGTACGACCCGCTATAGTAGGTGGATATTCTATACCCAATTCTTACCACATTAGGAGCCTCTCACTGTCAAGTCCTTCAAAACCAGGACTCTAGAGCCGCTACAGAAAGGACAGATTTTAGCCGGCCGCCGAATGATCAACAACTTGAGAAAATTTAAAATCTTCCTCATTATTTAAAATATTATACGACTCTGAAAACGACACTATCTCTGAATTTTGAAATATATATTCGCTACAGTACACCTTACGTAGAATAAGATATATTGTAGAAATGCAGTATAATGTGATCTGTGCAGTAATCGGTAAGATTTTAGTAATACTAAAATTTATATGTTGCAATTTTTGTTAAAGTTAAGTCTCTTTTGCTTATTTTATTTCTGTCTCCTCTACTAGCAGATAATCAGGAAACAGAATATAGTCCTTCCTCACAAATACCGATTTAGATTTAGCCTTTACAGAATTCTTACAGAAATCATCCTTTCATGTAACGATATGGAGACTCCGTCACCCATTCTTTGGTTTTCTCGCCTCTTATTTCCGCCAATCTACCGTTAATTTATGTTTGCTACCAGCTTGTGTTTGCTAATTTTACTTCTTTTCAATTTCTGGTGCCATTACAAGGCTACATAGTTCAATAGGGAAACGATTTCTCGGTCTTCTCCATTGTTTATTATGTCGTCTAATGCAGGCCTCGCTTAGAGTTAAGACCTTAGTAACAATGAAAGCGAAGTAACGGTATAGTAATGGCTTATCTTTGAATGAGGCGTGTCTTATTTTAAGCGTGATACAAAACCAAATATACGAAGAGATAAATGTAGTAAAATCAACTCTATAGAGGAAGGAAAGCCTTAATATCGAATCGAAATCGGTTTTTGGGATGCTGAAACAAAGCATTCATGACACACATTTACCTACCTAGAAGTTGGTAGGGTACAAGCTTTACCGTAACGGGCCGGACATTTATGAAGAAGATGGTTGGGAAGAAGTTGGAATTATTTTCATGTCTACTCAGTAGAAAGAAGAAGAAGACCATTTTATACCTTATAAGATTTTATGTAAGCTAGACTAGATTTACGTCTACACCACTTTCAGCTTTCAAAGCTGATGAGTTTGGATGGTCTCAGATTCAAATCCAATGCTTTTCAAGCTTGTGGGTTATCCACCTACACGAACCAAGGCTCGTTAAAATATTCCTTTAGTTTAAATCATCATCTTGCAGCTTGCTTTAGTTTCCAGGTCGTTCTCTTCTGAGCCATACTTATTACAAGTTATCCATTCTAAATTTTCACTTCCCAAAACATTTTCTACCATCAACCACCTTTGTGAAGATAGAAGATAATACAATATTAATTGAATTGCCATTTGTCTAAGTTTCTGTTCCCGATTTCCTTGTGTGGTGCAAATGCTGATTCATAAAAACTTGCAATTCACACACGTAACGTAAAAACTTGACTTCTTACATGTAAAATCCAACTCAGTAAATGGAATGCCTTGATGATATAAAGGCGGTTTGACGTTGATTCTTTTTCAGGCGAGATGTTTTGGTGAGAATAATTTTCTCTGACAAATGAATTTACAAAATGCGTGCTGTTTCATCTTCTTGTAGTCCTACTCTACTTCCTGCGAAAGCCAGGAAAAATTTGTTCCCGAAAAAAATTTGTTATTATCAAAATTATTGAGACTGAGATTAAGGAGAAATCCTTAAGTTAATATGTTAGCAACATCGCATTGTATGAACGCGAAATCTGGACTACGGAGAAAGCTGAAATTGTTGCTATACGAGGATACTGAAGATATCAAGATATAATGAGTGAAAGCAGAGGAGGGTTCTGGGGAGTCAAATCCCCCTCAGAATTTCCCACCAGGATAAAAAACTGTAATAATGAGTAATTTTGTTGACCTTTTTAACGCAGATATTAATATTACCTATAATAAACAACAACAATAATTCTTTTTGACTAAAGAAACCTGTTATGAGATGCGTGGCCATATTATCCCTTCCATTTTTTGTTGAGACCCTCTCCAAAATAAAATTCTGCCAACTGAGCGGGTTCTGTAAAAAAATGGAAAAAAGCAGTTCGTGGGAAAGTACCATACTTTGGGGTTATTCTAGTTTTCGTGAGCCAAAAATATAATCTCTTCCATACTGTTTTTGTTCTCTTCGTGACCCACATTTTTGATTATCTCTTTTTGATTACCTCCGTGATCACTCTCTTCCATATTTTACGTACGTGTACACGTATTCTGTACATGATTAAAATAATAAATTTCCATGATACATAATTATTTCCGTACAACAGACCTAGTCCCTTCATAATTTAAATTAAGACAAATTACCCATAAGTATCCATAATAATACTTCTATGTATCAACATCAATCTACTTCTTACCTTTGTGTGGACGTTCGTTTTCGCTAGCCCACTCTATGTATTTCGGATAGATTATAAATCGGATATTATCTACACTTTGTCGGGCATTATTAACACTTAGTTTCTCAGCAATAATCGGAGGTCGCCATTAGGTTATATGCAACTAATTTTAAACTTTTTACAACCTGTCTATAGTTAATCAAACATATTTTAGACGTCTGTCTAAAAATATTTAAAAATAAATTCGAAGAACCCCTAATCTAACCCAAAAACGCCCGATATAATTATGACCGGGTTTCTAAATCCGGTTAAGATTACCAACGTTAATTATTAACGATGTTAAGTCTCACTCCTGTGCAATAAATTTATTTCACTGAAGTACTATTACAGACAATTTACCTACCTAACGGACTATGTCGAGCCCCAGAACACAACAGCAGCTCCATCAATGCTGTATGTATCCCTAAGTTTTGAAAAAGATACTGTTCCCAGCGAATTGTCCAGTCAGGTTAAAGCCGTTTCTTCCGTGAACACTTCAATCCAGTCGGAACCGGCAAAACTTCGTCCACAGAAGCAAAGCATGCTGGCCTCAATAATTGCAGAATATATTTGTATACGTCAATAATTCAGCCTCAAATACATTTTTTACTGACCCAGCCAATGATTTCACTATATTTCGAAACGGAGAGCGGGTACAAACGATACATTCATTTACAATTATGTTTTAGTCACGGTTTACATAGTCTTCTTGTTAAAGATTCAACAAATTTTCATTCATTTTTATTACGGTTTTTATTCCCCAAGAATTATGATTCATGTTTAATAAACGTGAATATATACAAATACATTTCTTAATATTTTTTCTTACATTATATTTTTCAAATGTGTGAACCACCAGTGCAAGGACATGTTTTACTTTATAGGCCTACGTACACCTATTATGTACAACATCAAAATCTTAGAATATGGCGACTGCATTTATAAAATAAATTTTGGATTAAAATATTTCTTTATTAACTTTGAGCAATGATACGCCCTATTAACAGCTGATGTGTTACGTATTAGGTATTATCATCAGCATCAGCAGCAGCACTTCCCTCTGCCCACCGCTGAGTATATGTGATTGTTTCCCTTCCGAGCGATTCTCGTGCATTCCCACCAGCATCACAATACTTACCATCAGGTAATCCTTTCATTTTTGAAGGAGGCACCGTCGTGATCTCTGTACGGTTCTTGGCCTTCAATCCACTACGGTTCGTTCCATCACCTGCTATCTTCGCACCTATTCAAATTACTAGCCCATTGCCATTACACTTTCTGTATTCTGGAAATGATGTCTACTTATTCTATTTATCAATAATTTATTCTATTTATTTATATATTATATCGGTTGTGCAACGTATCCATTCACGTTCTGTTGGGTATCCAACTGGTTTTGCTTTGCCTTGCTATTACTAGAACAATTTCCATGTTTCTGTCCTCTCTGTAGTTTTTGTGATATTTTCCTGTTCGTTGTTCACGTTTCTAACGCACAAGTCACCGCGGAAATAATACACACATTAGGCCTACAGTGTTTGCTTTCTTAGCCTTTACAATATTGCTCATCTTTCCAAAGACAATTCATCCGGATATTATTATTCGAGTGATAATGTCTGGCATTACTTCGCAGTTATATAATCTTATTTTACTAAAATATTTCGTTTCATTCTCAGCTGTTGGCTCCTTTCTAAAAACTTTGACTTGCAGGCACAGCTTTATTAAAACTGTATTTGTTTTTTTTTTTTTCATATTAAGTTACATTCAGACCAACAATTTCATTTTCTAAATAATAAATTTGTGTTAGTGGTTATGTTCAGAAACAGAAATTGGACTGTTGCACACCGCTATATAGAAAATTCGCGATTAACGCTTTCGAGCCTTTCGGCTCATCATCAGATCGGAAATATGATGGTGATTACATATTTCCGACCTGATGATGAGCTGAAAGGTTTGGAAGGGCTAATGCGGAATTTTCCATACAGGCTTACTAGTGTGCAAACAATTCATTTTCATTTTCCTATACGAAACTACATCCGCTGCTAACCTCAGATTTTAAAAATATATTTCATCATTTCCCATTTTACCCGTTTCAAAATATCTTTCAACAACGTTGCGAGAGCTCTCTCTGCCATACTCCCTGTCCGTATTTCATTTGTCAGTAGTCTGAACCAAGTCATCAAGTTTTACATATTTCAGATACAGTCTGCAAATAATGGTTCCCTATTACTTGTTGTTCTACTTCAGATTTACTGTTGAAGATAAGAAGCGATATGAAATAACGTACCGAAGCAAGACGACGACACACTGAACTTTTCAAACAATAAGAACCCTTCTGAAACAAGAAATCCGATCTATCACATACCTTTCAATATCATATACGCCTACCTTTCAATTATATTAGCACTGTCTCTCTCCCTCTCCCTCTCACCCCCTGTCTACACGCGCGCGCGCGCGCGTGTGTGGAGGGGGGAGATAGTGCTAATTATGTTTTAGATACTCCATCCCTCTATTTTTTAATAGAACGAAAGAAAATCTGGAGCACTCAGATATCTTACCTCACTTAACGGAAAAGATTATGTCGGCAAACCCTGAACACTTCATGTCTGCTATCCTACTTCCTGGTACCTCCAATTCTCAGAGTTAGGTTTATGTACGGTATTATAAGTCTGTTACCAATACTCATCTACCTCTTATGACGTGTAAAGCTGACTATTGTGTAAACATAGCCTAATGTGGTCGTCTTACATTAGCTTCAATTATGAACCTGATCCTCTAGTGCAGTGTTCCGCAACCGGTGTGCCGCGGCACAATAGTGTGCCGTCACAAGGTGAAAGGTGTGACGCGAACTTTTACCTATTATTGTAATAAATTAATTGTCGATTTTAAGTAAGAAGGTGCTTGTTTATTCTTTAATACATGCTGATAACTGTTATATTTTCATAGAAATTAAATGTAATTTATTTACTCAATATTGTTTTTATAGTTTGCTTATCTTAAGTTATTTGTATTCTTGTCTGAAATATTGGGCCGGTTTGGTGGGTTACAGGCGGCAAGCTTTGTGTTCACCGCAAAGAAAGCCGCGTAAGACTTTTAGGAAGCCTTTTAGCGGGCCGCACCAATCATACAATAGAGTTTACGTTCAAAACTCTAAAGTTCTAAACTCTATTCAAGAGAGTTCTTTGTAACACCGCATCTTTTGTGTACGGCTGGCTGTACGTGCTTTTAACTAAAATTGCGGGGATTAGCAAAAATTTCCCTCTCTTTTATTATTTTATTGCCTTGTTTTGATATTTGTGCCTGTTTGTCGGCGCTTCATAAACTTTATTGCTCTTTTCCTTCGCCGAAGGACCCACACATTGTCAGACAACAATTACAGTATGTCAGTTCAGTTCTATCACAGCTGTGCTCTGCAGTAGTGCGAATATTGTGATTGCTACACCAGTCTTACTATTTTCTATTACAGTGTTATTAAACTATTTTTTTTTTCGATATGGATATGTTCCTTGTACGGAGTGGCCCGTCCTCGAGTGCAAGTAGTGAAACCATCGAGCCCGAAAAAAAGAAACAGAAAGTAGTTCACCGGCAATGTAGTGATAATTATTTATCTTACAGGTTTTTTTGGTGTGGTGACAAAACATGCCCAATCCCCGAGTGTGCTGTGTGTGGTGAAAAACTCAGTAACGCTGCTATGGTTCCCAATAAATTGAAACGACATTTGTCAACAAAACATTCCTCTCTGTTAAGTAAAGATGTGAATTATTTTCGTCGGTTGTTGGAACAAAATAAGAAACAAGTGACGCTCATGACTACGTCGGTACGTGTTTCGCAAAAAGTACAGGAAGCCGAACTTATCGTAAAGGCCAAAAAACCACACACAATAGCAGAAACGTTGTTAATGCCCGCGTGTAAAGAAATGGTAAAAATAGTCCTGGGTTTAGAAGCTGGTACTGAAATTTCAAAAATTCCTCTCTCTGCTGACACAATCAGCCGCCGAGTTAGTGACATGTCCAGTGACATCGAAGACATTATGAAGGAGAAAATAAAGAGCAGTCGAAAGTTCTCACTTCAGATCGACGAGTCCACCGATATTGGCGGTCACGCGCAACTTCTTTCCTACATAAGGTATGTTGATGGGGATGTAATTGCAACTAATTTCTTTTTTTGCAAAGAACTACCCGAGCGAGCAACCGGTGAAGAAATATTTCGTACGACTAATGAATATGTGGTCCGTAATGAATTAACATGGGAGGATTGCGTTAGTGTTTGTACAGACGGAGCCGCTTCTATGACAGGCCGAGTGAAAGGATTCGTGGGTAAAGTACGCGAAGTAAATCCTAACTTACGAACCGACCATTGTCTCATTCACCGCGAAGCCATTACTGCTAAGTCTTTGCCATCTCCTCTGAAAATTGTGATGGACGAAATAGTAAAAGTCGTGAACTTCATCAAATCGCGGCCCCTAAATATGCGGCTTTTTAACGTTTTGTGTCAAGAAATGGGATCAGAGCACACTACACTTCTGCTACATACAGAAGTACGATGGTTATCTCGAGGTAAAGTGTTAACGCGAATGTTAGAACTAAAAGAGGAGGTACTTGCATTTTTGGCTATTGAGGTCATGAGTATGCGGATTTTTTTTTGCAGATGATGAATGGGTATCTAAGTTGGCATATCTTTCCGATATTTTCGTACATTTGAATGAACTAAACAGAAAAATGCAAGGTAGAAACGACAATATTCTGACTAGTATGGATAAGATTCAAGGATTTATTAATAAGTGAAATTTGTGGATACAGACAATTGAAAATGGATCGTGTGAGATGTTCCCAACCGTGTGGCCTCTTGCTGACGATAATAAGGTGTTGATGGACTTAATTAAAGAACATTTAGTACTCTTGCAGCAGAATTTCAAAAAATATTTTGGAGAGAGTGTTGAAGATTTTGACTGGGTTCGTGATCCATTCATTATGGATTCGAAACATCTTCTGAATAATTTAGGCTTACAAAAAGGAACTGGCAGATTTGAAAGCAGACAGAACATTGAAATTAAAATTTTTCGAAGTGCCTTTGGAAACATTTTGGTTGTCAATAAGCAGTGAATACCCGGCTATCTCCGAGATGGCAGTTAATGTGTTATTACCATTTTCAACTACATATTTGTGTGAACTGGGCCTCTCGACGTTGACTGAAATTAAAATATCAAAGAGAGAGAGACTCAAATCCATCGATGAAGAAATGAGGCTTGCTTTGTCAACGATTCCGCCACGAATCAGCCGTCTGTGTGCAGCTAAGCAGGCTCAAGTATCACACTGAAGGATTGAGTAGAGTTATTTACTTTAAAATTTGTATTTTCTACAGTGAATTAAAGTTAATAAATTGTTAATAAATGCATGAGTCTATTCCTGTTTTATAATAATAATAATAATAACAATAATGATGATGATAATAATAATAATAAAAATTGATTACATAACGACGTAATATTTCGTAATTATATTAAGATTCATATGATTTTGAGGGGGACAGACATTTTGGTGTGCCGTGTTGAGTCTAGGCCCGTCTGGGGTGT
The DNA here is from genome assembly GCA_034769895.1 of Magicicada septendecula. Taxonomy (NCBI): domain Eukaryota; kingdom Metazoa; phylum Arthropoda; class Insecta; order Hemiptera; family Cicadidae; genus Magicicada; species Magicicada septendecula. The sequence goes on along the minus strand of CM068367.1, from coordinate 629,555,434 downwards.
GCCGTGAGTAAAAAAAGGTTGCGGAACACTGCTCTAGTGCATTCAGTTTTAACGATGACGAGTTGTTCCTACGTGAGATACACATAAGAGATTCACCAAGTCATGTGCGAAGGCTCAAAATCAAATAATGGACTGGCGATAACGCAACCGTCGTCAAATAACTCATAAAATAATGAGAATGAGTTGTATTATAATGAAGCATTTATACTACCTTTCACTGGCGTATGTATATTGAAAAAACTCTGATAGCAGCAAATTTCAATACTGCTTGCGTACTACAGAGGCCCTGTAAAGGTATGCGCTTTTCTCACTCATAGGATTACAGTACTAACTCTTAACTCTTATTAAATATGGAATAGGTTACATATATGTGTGTACGTATGAAATTAAATAAAGTTATACATACATACATATATATGTATATATATATATTCACACACACACACACACACACACACACACACACACACACACACACACACACACACACACACACACACACACACACACACACACACACACACACACACACACACACACACACACACACACACACACACATACACACACAGAGATTAAAATAAAAATATTACATTTGCATAAGTAATCTATCTTGAATAATAAGATATTAAAATAACAAGAGTTGCTTGTAAAGAAAAGATGAATAATATATATTCATACAGGTAAAGTGCATGTAAAGAGTTCTGAGCCTTGGCTTGGCCGATCTCAAACCTCTTGATTTGACAGAACACCACAGAATTCTACAAGATATTAATACAATAACACAGGTACGTACTTATGTGCATACTTACTTTGTATAATATAGACACAGATGAACGCATGTAGCCTATAATAACTTATACTAACATATATATATATATATATATATATATATATATATATATTGTAGCGTGACAGATGTATGCATAATATTGAATGGCAATTGATCATTAGAATAATGAAGTTATAATATTTAAAGTTGGAAGAAAGCATTAAGTTTAATATAAATAGATTAATTCATAGCAACTGTGGAAAGAAATCATTATTATAAAGAAAATACAAGTTCAAATAAAAGGAGTTACTAGTGATGAGTCATCCAAGACCAGTCTCATAACCAAAGGTTTTCAAGGTATAACCCAGGAAAGTAAAAAAGTAAATAACAAAGCAGTACTGAATATGACCAAACCCACAACGAGGAAGAATAAATAGAAGAGAAACCCTAAAATAAGCCAAGATCAAACAATACAGGTGGTGTATTTCTGAAATAAAGAAGAAGATGGAGAAGATCCCAAGAAACCTGATGGCATCAAGAAGAAGATGGAGAAGATACCAGTCCCAGAAGGCAGGAGAAAAGAAGACTGATGAAAGAAGAAGAAGGCAGCATCCTGAAGAAGATGTCATGCTCTTATAAAAGACACCCAAATCCTTATATCCCCAAAATAAATATTTAAAAATAAAAGTATAACGAAATAAAAACCACATGTATGTAAATTTAAGAGAGAGAAGTGTATAAAGTAAAAGTTGCCTGTGAACTAAGATGAAACAATAATATAGTACCCATGGAACAAATCTCCATTGAAAAAACGCTAACCAATTTATTATGTTAATAAGACTATACGACCATTTAGCATTAACATAATATATAAGTGCAAAGTGAACCAGTGATAGTTTTGGGTATTATAAAAAATGAACCTTGTGTTTCATTCTTGGCAATCACAAACATTGAATGCAATGAAATATGCATTTTTCAATGACTTGAAATGTGTACTGTGACAATATGTTGTTCATAAGACATGAATCTGTTTAAAATAACATTTTGTTTTACACGAAAAAAGAAAAACAGAGTTCATAATACCTTTTGAACAATTCATACTATTTATTTATTAATGACAGGGTACAATTCCCCAAAGACAATGTATAAAAGACGGTATAAAAACTGTAGAATCCTACTTATAATAATAGGTAGAAATAAGAATATAAATATAAGGTTTTTATGTATATAGTACAAGAATGTTTAAAAATGTTTTAGATATAAGGCCATTTGTTTGGGTCTGATACAACTAACATCACAACTATAAAAATAGTTACCACTTGTAAATAGTAGAGAGTAATTAAGATGTTAGTTAGTAAAAAACCTTTTTTGTAAACCATGTTTCCATGTTGGAAATGGGGATTTTGTTGCAAAATGTCTGACTTGAAGACAACCATTTATTTAAAAAAATATTCTTTATTTTGTTTAACTATTATTTGTATTGTAACCAATACTAATTGTTTTTGTGCAATTTGAAAACATGTTTAATTTATAATACTATATGTAAAAGTCAGAGAGGGTATCACACATCATATATTGTTTGTAAAATATTTTGTAAGAAAAATTGTTAAAAAATCATAGGCCAAAAGAATGGAAACCAAACTTCATCAAAACAGAGAAATTGCTCATTTAAATGCAAATAAACAAAAGGGGTTTAGACAAAATAAACTTGAGATCAAGCCATATAATTGCACATACCATTTAGAAAGATTTTAATAAATTATATTCAGAATTATAAATAAAAATGAAAATGACTAAACTCAGAAATTTAGACATGGGAGTCATATATTCCAGAATAATGTTTCAGAATACAACTAATTCAATTAATTACCAGAAAATAAGGGAATATGAACCTTGTAATACAATATAGGATTATTAATATTAAATATAACTGATAAAATGGCTGAATTTATATAATGACAGGAAGTAAATTTTGATGTTTTGACTTTTCAGAGTATACCAAACTGAAAGTAAAATTACTATTTTTTGGACAGAAAACACTATAAAACGGCATTATTTAATCTGAAAATAAGCTGAATGAACTGAAAGATTAATTTAAATAACATCTAGTGAATAAAATTGATAAATAACCCAAGTTTAGGTATTTATATAGTGAAATATTAAAGTGTGCACAGGATATGAAAATATATTTGAACAATGTTAAGAATAATATTATATGGGCTAAGAGTTTAATTGAAACTGGAGGAAACAGTTAGTTGATTATTGGTATTCGAACGGTTAACATAAACGAGAGTTTTGTGACGATCTAACCTATCTTACTAACGGTAAAGTTAAGTGGCGAACAGTACGTTACTGTGAAATCGAGAGTGTCTTATAAAATCCTTCCAGAACATATACATTGTGACAAAAACAATCAAGAAACACTAATTAACACTAAACAATACATTTCTACTCCGAAAAACACCACAAAACACCAGAAAACTGTATAACACATTAACCAAGTGATAGTGTCGGAATTGGGAAAAGTGTTTTGACTTATAATTACACGGATATACTAAATACAACCCAGAAACATTACACCAGTCACTACACAACATTTAACAAGAGATTTGCAGACACCAGAACAGGAATATTGCCAGAAAATACATTATTTGGAACGCAACAGGAACGAGCGACATTTTGATCAACTTGACGGCAGCCATCTTTCTTTGACAATTCCAATGCCTCTCCTAGTTCAACACAGCTGTTTGGTGAAAACAATTATTTTATTTTCAAATTATTATTCAATGTTTGTGTTTAGTAATAATTATTCATTTGATGTAACGTTATACTTTTAAATATTAGCCCGATTTCTCTGACTTTGATAATAATTGGCTGTTTAAAGAACCCTGTACGATTTTTATATAATACTTTGTAATTTTTTCGATATCCTGAGAATCGATATTAATCGATAAGAGTCAATATTGCCATTAATTAATAAAACATTAATACTTTTCAATACTTAATAGTTCTTTATTTCTTCAATAATACTAATTACCAATAATATAATTCTAATTGATAATCTATAAGGACTTTACCACCTATAAGTGAAGATAACCTAAAAAATAAAAAGATAAACAAGTATCGATTGGTTTGAAGACAATCTTATGAGTGGTGATAGTTTATTTAAAATATACCAAAACTTTAATAAAAATTTTCAGAAGAGCATTACACTTTTTAAAACTTCACAGCCCTATATTAATTAATTGATCATAATTAATTAATTAATAAAATTAAAATTTTTTTTTAATTATTTTTTTTTATAAACATAATTTGTTTTTAAATTTCCTTCAAAACAATAATTTTTGTTTTGAAACTTTCGGTGAAGCTGAACATATATATTTCTTCATCAACTTTACGCTACTCGACCGGTCTTGCTACCATTGGGACTCGACCAGCTGGGAAACTTAAGGAAGTGTTTCAGGCCAGTAAGACGTCGAGAGCCACACCAATTACACACCAATTAAACATATTACATTACAATGTACTTATTTTATTACAAATTGGCTAGCCCAAACATTGGGGCTTGATTACATCGGAGTCTCATACTCCACAATCTCTTATCATCAACACACAACAATTTATTTTATATTATTACAAATTGGCGCACAACTTTAGGGGCTTTAATTAGCGATTGGAAGGCCAATACATTCTGCCCAATCACTAGTTGGAGCTAGGCAACAGCTACAAAGCCAGAGAATTTCAAGGGAAAATGCAACGACGTGCGACATCTAAGAAACGGGCGGCGGAGGCCGAAAAAGAAATAGAAGTCGATATGGACAACAAAGAGGCAACGCCAGTAGAGGTGGAAGAGGTATTACAATCGGTGTTGTCCAAACCAACTGAACAACCGGAAATACCCACGCAAACAGGGGAAGTAAATGTCCAGGAAAGACATATAGAAAAATCCAAAGTAACGGAAGAGAGTAAAATGGATAGGATAATGGAAATGTTCTTACAGTAAAGTAAGCAAATGGAATCCACAAAAGAAGAAAACAAATCAATGAACAAGAAAATTGACGAAAATAATAAGAAATTGGACTCCACAAAGGAAGAATTGAGTAAGAAAATGGGAAGTGATAACCAGTCTTTAAAAGAAGATTTGGGAAATAAAATAGAAAAAACAAAAGAAGAATTGAAGAAGGATAACCAATCCACAAAAGAAGAGTTGACTGGGATGAGCAAGAAGATGGAAGAGAAGATGGAAAAAAATAGTAAGAAGATGGAAGAAAACAGCAAGAAGATGGAAGAAGAGATGGGGAAGAAGTTAGAAGAATTGAAGGAAGACAACCAATCGTTCAAGGAAGAATTCAAGTCGACTAAAGAAGAATTGATTAATAAAATTGAAAATACTAATCAGAAAATCGATGAAACCAGGAAGAAGATAGAGAAGAACAACCGACAGTTGAAGGAAGAGTTGAAAGAAGATAACAAGAAGTTGGAAGAGAAGATGGGGGAGAAGCTGGAAGAATTGAGAGAAGACAATCAAATTTTAAGAGAAGAGTTAAGAGAGGTCAATCAGGAGAATTTGGACAAACTGGACGAAAGAATGGAATTGTTGCGAGAAGAACTGAATAAAGAAATCACTGTTAACAAAAAAGCGATGAATAAGAAGATGGAAGAAGAAAATATGATGGTCAATCGACAGATTCGAGAGATTGATGGAAAGTGCAACCAGACCGAAAAGGAGGTGCATGAGTTTAAAGAAGTGGTGAACATCAAGTTCACAAATATCGAAGAACATAGTCGTAGGAAGGTAGAAGAACAGAGAAAGGAAAATCAAGAAGAATTCGGAAAAGTACGCGACCAAGTCACAGAACGATGTAACGATATACAAGAGACCGTGGCCAGTATCACCGGTCAGGTGCGACAAAGCCGAGAGGAGATGGAAGCAATAAGGAACAGACCGACTCATTTCACTGGATTGCCTGTCAACGAAAGCCGAGAGTGGCTCAACTTCCGGCAATACAAACGCAAGCCGATGGAGTTCCTGGCTAGGGTAGAAGAATATTTGACCAAGCATAAAATTACTCAATGGAGCCATAGCAGGGAGATATTCGAAAAGTCTTTCCGAGACATAACAGATAATTGGTGGATGGCCAACCGGAGTGAAATTCCCGACTACCAACAGTTCCGGAAAATGTTTAAGACAAAATACTGGTCTGAGACCACCCAGAACTTGATCCGTGACAATATTTGTAATGGAAGATACAGGTCACAATTAGGTAGCAGTATGACGGCATATTTCTTGGGGAAGGTGTGTATGGCAAAACACCTCGAGCCAGCAATCCCAGAAGAATGTTTAGTGAATAAGATATCGTATCACTATGATGAGGACATTATCAGGGCCCGGAGAGGTAGCCAGATCAAGATGATCCAGGGAATGACCGAGTTATTGGAGGGATACGAGAACGAAGAGTATTATCGGCAGAGCAGAAAGAGAAATGAGAGACCAGAAGTAAGGCCGACTACCTACCCCAATAACGGCAATAACCATACAAGTAACCGGAACCAGCCCAATAATTACGACGGCCCTAACAACCAGCCGCGTAATAACCAGTTTAACGGTAATTTTAACGGCGTGAGGAATAACAACCCCTACCCAAATAATAGAAACAATTTTTATCAACAAAATCATAATGTCCCATACAGTCAGAGAAATCCATATCCCAACAATAATGTTGACAGACCTTACCCACCTAACCGAAATTACTATAATAATAATTTTAGTAATAACAATAATAGCAATAGTAATAACCGAGTGTCGCGCCCTAGGGTAAATTTTATAAGAGCAGAAGATCGCGGACCCAGGAGATATTATCAACCGAGGAGGAGCAGCTTCCACGGCGCCGACCGAAGATGGAGGAGTGCGGAACGAGACGGCCCAAGACACGAACAGGGAAGACGAAGTACCAGCCTGGAAGATCTTGGCAGACAACAGAACAGGGCGTTAAACATCAACCAGGGTACAGAACGTCAGGAAACAAACCAGAGTTTCCCGAACGATGCCTCGGTCAATAATAACACAAACAATGAACAAAATACTTTAAACGAGAGGAGGCAGTAATCAACAACGATGACCCGTTACTGCTTATACTTCCTGGGTTAGAAAAGGATGATTTGCAACCAGCAAACAATAATAAGAATATCACTATCATAAGTAACCATTATCTGAAAGACATACGAACTGAACTTTTGGAAGAGAACGAGAAGAGTCTCAGCAACAGTAATAATGAGATAATTTATATAACAGCGGAGGTGGAAGGAGTTCCCGCTAAAATAATGATAGACACAGGAGCTAATATTTCAATAATAAACTCCAATGAGTTGGAGAGAATACAATGTACATGTGAAAAAACTTTGCCAATGTTACCAGTCAACAACATTGTGTTGGTAGGTGCAACTGGCCGCCAGAATAAAACCATTAGGAAGCAAGTTTCCTTAAGTGTCGTTAGCCGTGATATAGCTTTAGACATGGAATTTTTAATCGCCACCGGATTACCATTTGACATCTTAGTCGGTTGCGATATTCTTCGTAGATATTCGGCAGTAATCGATCTTAATTTAAATAAAGTATCACTTTTCCCAGACGGAGTAACATGGACCGCAGATCTGGTAGGAAGCACAACTATACTTCCCAGCCCTGTACATCAACAACTTCGTAAAATAAATGTTATTAGAAACAGCCCTCTTTATAAACCCATAATATACAATCATGGAGGAGAGGATTTATGGTCAGTTAAGATCCAAGAAATACGGAATTTCCAGTGCGGAAGCGATAACAAGAAAATACCAACACATCTGGCTGATCGTCTAATCGCTATATATGAGAAATACAAGGCGGTGTTTTCTGATGAACCAGGGAAGGTGAAAAACTACCAGTGCCAACTTCGTTTTAAAGAGAACGTAGAGTTTAACCGGAGGTCATATCCAATAGCGCAGTCGCTCAAAGAAGCCGTGAGAACAGAGATAAACAAGATGATAGAAAACGACATAATTGAGATTAGTCAATCACCTTACACTAGTCCAATTATTGCTGTTCCGAAGAAAGACGGACAAGTCCGGCTCTGTTTAGATGCGCGTGAGTTGAATAAGACAATTGTGAATGACAGAACTTCTCCCGGTGAAATAGAAGAAATCTTAAAACGTTTTCATGGTACTAGATTTATTAGCACCTGGGATACGGTCTGTGGTTATTGGCAGGTAGAGCTGCATCCACAAAGCCGCCAATACGTAGCGTTCATTTTCGAAGGGCGCAATTACCAGTTCAAGAGACTGCCCTTCGGACTTGTCAATTCTGTCGCCATATTTGTGGCATGCATGGACCAGATTCTTGGACAAGAAGCGCTCCAATTTACCACCGTCTATGTTGACGATTTACTCATCACATCCGGAACCTGGGAGGAGCACTGTTACAGAGTGGAATTTGTACTAAACAAACTAGCGCAGAACAACATAACACTGAAGTTGGAGAAATCCAAGTTCATAGCGCGCGAGGTACAATTCTTAGGCTTCAACCTAGACGACCGAGGTATTACCCCATCAGCAGAGAAAGTGGAGGCAATTCAGAGGTTCCCGCAACCAAGAAACAGGAAACAATTGCAATCTTTCCTCGGACTCTGTAACTATTACAGGAAGTTTCAGAGCCGATATTCCGAGTTGACCGCCAAGTTTCAACCACAGTTATCTGCAAAGAACAAATGGATTTGGGGTGAAGATCAAGATATTACTTTCCGTTTGATAAAAGAGAAGTTTCTGGAGAGTGTCATACTTCGTCACCCAGATTTTAAGAAACCGTTCTTTCTAAACTGTGACGCTAGCGATCTAAGCTTAGGAACGACATTATACCAGGAAGATGAGGAGGGACAACATCTGGTAATAAGCTTCGCTAGTCGCACACTAAACCAGTGCGAAAAGAACTACAGTGTGACAGAAAAGGAATTGCTGAGCGTGGTGTTCGCATGCAGCAAGTTCCGGACGTACATTCTCGGATATCAAGTCACAGTACGAACTGATCATAAATCCATCTCGTTCCTTCGTAGGTGCAAATTGAGTCATGGACGATTGGCTAGGTGGGTACTCGCCCTACAAGAATATGACCTGAAATGGGAATACATTCCAGGAAAGAAGAACGTGGTAGCGGATGTGTTGTCACGTATAAATCTGGAAGATCAGACTTTCGAGGGAGAGAAGGAGAGCTTAGTAAAAATTTATAACATATTCACGACCAGAGCCGATTTACAAGCTTTGTTAATAAATATCCGAATCCATCAGCAGTCTGATCCTAAGCTGAAAAACATTGTGAGTCGTTTGGAAGCCAATGATGAAAACATTTCTAAATATTACCACCTTAACAAGGGAATTTTATTCATAAAAACCGCCTTAGACGATGAGACATGGAAGGTGATAATCCCACACCAAATCGAAAAGGAGGTCATCATCGATTACCACGTCAGGTATGGTCACATGGGAGCGTTAAAAGTGATACAGGCTCTAGAGGAAAATTGTAAGATCAAGAATATCAACCGCAAGGTGAGAACATACATCAAATCCTGTAAGATCTGCCAATGTGCAAAAATAAACAATGAAAAGACAGAGGGTATCATGATACCAATAACTTCCAACGCAAAACTGGAAAAAGTGTTTTTGGATATCTGCGGGCCATTTCCCCGTAGCGGTGGTCGGCACAGATATAAATACTTGGTAATCATAATGGATCACTACACCAAGTATATAAAGCTATATCCGGTTAATCGGGCAACAACAGCAAAGGTTTTGGCGGTGATTATTGATTTGTATATCCCAGAGATCGGTAGACCATCTTCTATTATTACCGACCATGGTACACAGTTTAAGGGGAGGAGATGGCGAGACACTTTATTAGCACTTGGGGTCAAAACGTATAAGACATCAGTCTACCACCCAAGTAGCAATCCGGCTGAGAGAGTACTAAGAGAAGTGGGTAGGATATTGCGCACGTACTGTCACAACCAACAGAAAAAGTGGCAAGAGTACCTAGCAGCGACAGAAACATTCCTAAATTACGCCCACCATCCAGCTATAGGAATTCCACCGTACTCAGCCATGTATGAGAAGCCGACTCCCCGAGACATTGAACAAATCATTGAATTTCCAACGAACAACAATAGGAAATTCAACCAGTTGAAGTTTTACAATAAGGTAGCAGAAGATCAGGAAAAACGGCAAGCCAAATACCAGAAGGCAATAGGGCGAATTGTAACATATAAAGAGGGTGAAAAAGTCCTCCTAAAAAATAGAGAGCTGCCTAGCACCTTAGAAGGCATAACCAAAAAACTATTATTACTTTACACCGGCCCATATGTTGTGGTAAATGATAAGCATACCAATACATATGAGTTGAAGGAAATCGTTTCAGGAAAAATCAAAGGAGTGTACAATCAAGCTTCTATGAAGAAATATTATGAAGAATGAGTTGTGAGTTTTAGAATTTTGAATTTATTAATTTTTTTAAAAATTCTAAAATAATGTAAGTACATCTTACAACCTAATATTTTGAGAAGAACATTTTGGAGAATTATAAGAAGGAATTTAGAATTTTGAATTTATTTTTAAAAAAATTCAAAAATAATGTAAGTACATCTTACAACCTAATATTTTGAGAAGAACATTCTGGAGAGTTATAAGAAGAAGGAATTTAGAATTTATATTTTAAAAAATTCAAAAATATGTAAGAACATCTTACTACAACCTGATAATTTAGAACAAAACTTTATGGAAGAAAAAAGAAAGAGAGAGAATTTTGAACTTAATTATAAAAATTTAAAATTGAGTAAGTACATCTTACTACAACCTAATAATTTTGGAACAAACTTTATGGAAGAAAGAAAAAGAAAGAATTTTGAATATAACTTATTCTAAAATATGTAAGTACATCTTACTACAACCTGATAATTTAGAACAAAACTTTATGGAAGAAAGAGAAAGAGAGAGAATTTTGAACTTAATTTTAAAAAATTTAAAATTAAGCAAGCACAGCTTACTACCACTGAATTATGAGAAAAACATTTTGGAAGAATTAAGAAGAAAGGAATTTTGAAGTTAATATACAAAAAATGTAAAAAAATGAAGTAAGACCAACTTACTATAACTAAGTTTGTGAGAAAACTTTATGGTAAATAATTAAGAAGAATTTGAATTTGGAGAAATACCAAAACATTCAGAGATAATAGTAAAATCACAGTACTATAAACAATTCTGAATGAAACAATTCTGGGAATAGATGAATTAAACAGAATTTGAATGTTGATAGAACGTCAGAACTTTGAAACAAGATAAGATCAACATATTACAAGGATTTATGAGAAATATTTTTCAATTAAATAAAAAGAATAGTTTGAATTTTACATTAAAACTAACCAAGTTCCAAAAAATAATTATGTGTCAATTATGATTGAATTGAGAAGAAAATAAAGTGATTAATTCAGAAAAGAGAATTAATTTTAATCCAGAATAAATGCTAGACATTCACAATAGCATTTGAAGGAGTAGAGAAGAATAACAAAAAAAGAGTGTAATATGCCAGAGACGGAAAAAATTTGGAAGCAAAGAGACTAATTAATTATGAAACGATAATGAAAACAGTTAATTAAGAGCAAAGAAGAACAACTCATACCAAACATATGGAGAAGATGATTTTGAACCAATGAAGATAATAAGACCTATATGAAATGCAAAGAGAAGAAATAACACATGAAATATGATATAAATGAATTAATGTTAATGAATGCGAAGGCGGATTAATAACTTTCTAAGAGAAAGGAAAGAACCAAAATGTTTAAATAAAATGATCAATATAACAACCTGTATATCTAATGTAAAGATACAAAGTTTAAAAAATTAAATATAATATATTAAGACCATTCAAATAATGAATAAGAAAGACTATATATAAAGACCATACTAATACTATGAGTAACCAGAAGAAAATATAAAGAGAATTCAGATGGAGAAGAAAGAGAGTTACACTGTAAACAGTAACCAGAATTGTTAAAAGAAAGGTTTTCAACCATAATTAAATTAAATATATCAGACAAGTTAAGAGTTTTGAAAAAATATATATGATGAGTATAATAATGATTATGAAGATTTATTAAGATAGAAAATGTGAGATAATCTGAGAGACTACAAGTGGAGAATCCAAAGATATTTTTATTAGTCGAAAATGAGACTACTTTTTATTTATTTATTCGATGACTGACTGAAGATAATTCCAGCAGCATTATGTTTTTGAGCAGGGATGGATATGCCTCTGTACTCAATTTATAGAAGTGGTGTATGGCCAGCAGAGAAGTAGCGTACAGTGCCCCTCTGATCTGCCCCAGCCCACGTGATAGGGAATGTTAGGGAATTAATATCCCAAGGATACAACACGAAGTTGATATAGAAAGAAAATGTATTACAATTATAATATATCTCAGAAGACACTAACTATCCGAAAAGGATCAGTAGTAAGACAAGTAACCATATATATAAAATTAATAAAACTCTAATATAAAAAAGTCGATATAAAAATTGAGAAGAAAATTAATTATAAGAAATGATGAAATTATCATAAGAAATTATTTCATCCATAAACATGTCTGAAATAATTACTTCTGGAGGGGAGCAATCTGTAGCGTGACAGATGTATGCATAATATTGAATGGCAATTGATCATTAGAATAATGAAGTTATAATATTTAAAGTTGGAAGAAAGCATTAAGTTTAATATAAATAGATTAATTCATAGCAACTGTGGAAAGAAATCATTATTATAAAGAAAATACAAGTTCAAATAAAAGGAGTTACTAGTGATGAGTCATCCAAGACCAGTCTCATAACCAAAGGTTTTCAAGGTATAACCCAGGAAAGTAAAAAAGTAAATAACAAAGCAGTACTGAATATGACCAAACCCACAACGAGGAAGAATAAATAGAAGAGAAACCCTAAAATAAGCCAAGATCAAACAATACAGGTGGTGTATTTCTGAAATAAAGAAGAAGATGGAGAAGATCCCAAGAAACCTGATGGCATCAAGAAGAAGATGGAGAAGATACCAGTCCCAGAAGGCAGGAGAAAAGAAGACTGATGAAAGAAGAAGAAGGCAGCATCCTGAAGAAGATGTCATGCTCTTATAAAAGACACCCAAATCCTTATATCCCCAAAATAAATATTTAAAAATAAAAGTATAACGAAATAAAAACCACATGTATGTAAATTTAAGAGAGAGAAGTGTATAAAGTAAAAGTTGCCTGTGAACTAAGATGAAACAATAATATAGTACCCATGGAACAAATCTCCATTGAAAAAACGCTAACCAATTTATTATGTTAATAAGACTATACGACCATTTAGCATTAACATAATATATAAGTGCAAAGTGAACCAGTGATAGTTTTGGGTATTATAAAAAATGAACCTTGCGTTTCATTCTTGGCAATCACAAACATTGAATGCAATGAAATATGCATTTTTCAATGACTTGAAATGTGTACTGTGACAATATGTTGTTCATAAGACATGAATCTGTTTAAAATAACATTTTGTTTTACATGAAAAAAGAAAAACAGAGTTCATAATACCTTTTGAACAATTCATACTATTTATTTATTAATGACAGGGTACAATTCCCCAAAGACAATGTATAAAAGACGGTATAAAAACTGTAGAATCCTACTTATAATAATAGGTAGAAATAAGAATATAAATATAAGGTTTTTATGTATATAGTACAAGAATGTTTAAAAATGTTTTAGATATAAGGCCATTTGTTTGGGTCTGATACAACTAACATCACAACTATAAAAATAGTTACCACTTATAAATAGTAGAGAGTAATTAAGATGTTAGTTAGTAAAAAACCTTTTTTGTAAACCATGTTTCCATGTTGGAAATGGGGATTTTGTTGCAAAATGTCTGACTTGAAGACAACCATTTATTTTAAAAAATATTCTTTATTTTGTTTAACTATTATTTATATTGTAACCAATACTAATTGTTTTTGTGCAATTTGAAAACATGTTTAATTTATAATACTATATGTAAAAGTCAGAGAGGGTATCACACATCATATATTGTTTGTAAAATATTTTGTAAGAAAAATTGTTAAAAAATCATAGGCCAAAAGAATGGAAACCAAACTTCATCAAAACAGAGAAATTGCTCATTTAAATGCAAATAAACAAAAGGGGTTTAGACAAAATAAACTTGAGATCAAGCCATATAATTGCACATACCATTTAGAAAGATTTTAATAAATTATATTCAGAATTATAAATAAAAATGAAAATGACTAAACTCAGAAATTTAGACATGGGAGTCATATATTCCAGAATAATGTTTCAGAATACAACTAATCAATTAATTACCAGAAAATAAGGGAATATGAACCTTGTAATACAATATAGGATTATTAATATTAAATATAACTGATAAAATGGCTGAATTTATATAATGACAGGAAGTAAATTTTGATGTTTTGACTTTTCAGAGTATACCAAACTGAAAGTAAAATTACTATTTTTTGGACAGAAAACACTATAAAACGGCATTATTTAATCTGAAAATAAGCTGAATGAACTGAAAGATTAATTTAAATAACATCTAGTGAATAAAATTGATAAATAACCCAAGTTTAGGTATTTATATAGTGAAATATTAAAGTGTGCACAGGATATGAAAATATATTTGAACAATGTTAAGAATAATATTATATGGGCTAAGAGTTTAATTGAAACTGGAGGAAACAGTTAGTTGATTATTGGTATTCGAACGGTTAACATAAACGAGAGTTTTGTGACGATCTAACCTATCTTACTAACGGTAAAGTTAAGTGGCGAACAGTACGTTACTGTGAAATCGAGAGTGTCTTATAAAATCCTTCCAGAACATATACATTGTGACAAAAACAATCAAGAAACACTAATTAACACTAAACAATACATTTCTACTCCGAAAAACACCACAAAACACCAGAAAACTGTATAACACATTAACCAAGTGATAGTGTCGGAATTGGGAAAAGTGTTTTGACTTATAATTACACGGATATACTAAATACAACCCAGAAACATTACACCAGTCACTACACAACATTTAACAAGAGATTTGCAGACACCAGAACAGGAATATTGCCAGAAAATACATTATTTGGAACGCAACAGGAACGAGCGACATTTTGATCAACTTGACGGCAGCCATCTTTCTTTGACAATTCCAATGCCTCTCCTAGTTCAACACAGCTGTTTGGTGAAAACAATTATTTTATTTTCAAATTATTATTCAATGTTTGTGTTTAGTAATAATTATTCATTTGATGTAACGTTATACTTTTAAATATTAGCCCGATTTCTCTGACTTTGATAATAATTGGCTGTTTAAAGAACCCTGTACGATTTTTATATAATACTTTGTAATTTTTTCGATATCCTGAGAATCGATATTAATCGATAAGAGTCAATATTGCCATTAATTAATAAAACATTAATACTTTTCAATACTTAATAGTTCTTTATTTCTTCAATAATACTAATTACCAATAATATAATTCTAATTGATAATCTATAAGGACTTTACCACCTATAAGTGAAGATAACCTAAAAAATAAAAAGATAAACAAGTATCGATTGGTTTGAAGACAATCTTATGAGTGGTGATAGTTTATTTAAAATATACCAAAACTTTAATAAAAATTTTCAGAAGAGCATTACACTTTTTAAAACTTCACAGCCCTATATTAATTAATTGATCATAATTAATTAATTAATAAAATTAAAATTTTTTTTTAATTATTTTTTTTTATAAACATAATTTGTTTTTAAATTTCCTTCAAAACAATAATTTTTGTTTTGAAACTTTCGGTGAAGCTGAACATATATATTTCTTCATCAACTTTACGCTACTCGACCGGTCTTGCTACCATTGGGACTCGACCAGCTGGGAAACTTAAGGAAGTGTTTCAGGCCAGTAAGACGTCGAGAGCCACACCAATTACACACCAATTAAACATATTACATTACAATTTACTTATTTTATTACAAATTGGCTAGCCCAAACAGTGGGGCTTGATTACATCGGAGTCTCATACTCCACAATCTCTTATCATCAACACACAACAATTTATTTTATATTATTACAATATATATATATATATATATATATATATATATATATACACGTATAATGTATAATAGAATCTGTCACACATTTTACAGAAAAAGCGAATGTAGACAGGTTTTAAAACAGAAGCTGAAGTTGGTTTACAACGTAAAGTAGCTTATACGTTGAAACTTTAATTTAGAGAGAACACTCATATTAATTGTGACAATAATCAGCCTATGGCCTGGATGGAAGGTATGTCATTATCAGGTGTACAAAATCCACAGTCAACAATCAAAAATAAGAAGCTTTATACACTCACACGCACATGCATGCATACATGCAAATACGTAAAGCATATGCTCCTCAAATATATACGTACGTATCAATATTCAGTTAACTCTACGAGAGTCTACTAGAAATACCGGCAGCCGAAACGTTCCAAGAAACCTTGAGCTACCTTTACAAAAAAAAGCACGACTCGCAGGAGTGTAGTTGCAACACATTGTCTTCTATGTAGGTACTTAAAGTGTCTATATCTGATCAGCTGTTTACCGCAAGACACAATATTTCAAATCAATATCTAGATCGTTACTACGATGCGAGACCGGACGAATAACAAAAGGGCAGTATGCCACTGCTGGCCGACATTCGGCAGCAATAAACCGGGCGCGTAACGACCACTTCAAATACCATAAATAAAAGAAAAAACACGACACAATTTCATTGTAAAAACTTGTAGGAACATGGCACCGTCGTGCGCCTGACAGTTGCAGTTTCATAATATTTCACCACTGACGAGATTTTTTCCAACAAATTTTGGGCGTAACCGTGGATAATGTTAGCGGAAAAAACGCGTCTAGTCCACTTGAGATTCAAATGAAAACTGTAACAAAAGTTATGCTTATAATGTACTCGTCTCCCCTACGGCACAAAAACAACGTTTTTTTCTGCCCAACTGTTTACAAATGACCCAACGTTTTCATTGTGATGCCGGATGAAAAAAAAACCACAGCACAGTTCTTCCTAATTAATGTGGTACACAAGAGTGCACCACGCGCGCGCGCGCGCCCACACACACACACACACACAACAATGATACACATTGTATATATAAACGCTTAATTCAAAACCTATACTGTGTTCTAACTTCCACGCGAACGCTACGCCATTCTCTGCTGAAGCATATTAGAAAATCAATTTACAGAAGAAATGTAGGGAATTATTCTAATGCTTATCAAAACAGAACACATTTATAAATGCAAGAATCGCTCTGTTGAATGTAAAACTGGATATGCCTACCTGATAATAGTTTATAACTGCATTATTTAAAATGTTACTTTAAAAACAATTGCAAATACTCAAAAACTTATCTTCAAATGATCAGCCTTCAGAAAGCGTTAAAAACTAACCAGTAGACTTTCCTCATAAATCTTTCAACATATTTCGAATTCCCACGTGTGTAAAGTGTTCACGTAGATCACACTATTTTCAACGTTTTTAGACCTACGTCTCTCTTTAAACGGTCGTGAGCGAGCGCGGGTGCGTGTGTGTGTGCAAACTGGTATTAGATACTGGCCAAACATATTAAACTTCGGTGTTGTTTTAAAATGCTTGCATTTTTTTAATTCAGGATTATAGTAGTATATGTAATTGTATGTAGTACTTGATAAAATTGTTTTTGAGTACTATGTTAATTTTTTACAGTTCTGTATAAATACGTACGTTCTGTGTAATTAAACGTATTGAAACTGAAATTTTATTGTCCCTGAATAAGTGAGTTTTCTTTGTATGTAAGAAAGAAGATTTTTCATTTTCTTGTTTTTAACTAGCTTACGGCGCCCTCCTTATTATCTCCTCGACGGCGATAAACGGTAAATACTACAATGCCTTAGGTAAAACAGCTGAAGGCGTAGCTCTACTGACAGTCTCCGAGCTCACCACCACCTTCCTGTTCAGAATGTCTTAATAAACAGTTCTGACTTTAAAGGTAAATTTTTTAATGTCAGTCGTACAGAGACCTTAATTACATAAGAGCTAGCGTGGTTTACTGAAACAGTGAATTTTTAAATACATCCTGTACACTTTACGCCAGTGAGTTTACACCTCAGTCGATAGTCTATTGTCACTACGAAAAATCATTGTCTAGCAGGTGGTAAAGTCGAAACGTAGTAACTGATACTGAAAATTTAATGATCATTACCACACGTCTCACCGGTCTATACACCGAGAAATTTTCTGTACACAGTCTACTGATACAGGTCATACGCATTTATATCAGGCTACAGAAAAAATTACGACAGTAGGGAAAGACTAGACGGATTTTTCAACTCACCTGATTTTTTTTTATCTTCGATGCAAAAATGATGTGTTAACTGACGCGCTGAACAGGAAATAATGCCCAATCAGACGCGAGAATTCTGTGACAGCGTGTTTGTCTTGTAAAAACAAAAGAGAATTAAACATTCACTGTCTGTGGCTCAGAAATTTCAATTTATTTTCTCTCTCCTCGAGTGAATAGTTTTTATAATGCAAGAGAATTATTCAAACAGGAAAAACACCCTGCGAAAACAAATTGCACAACAACCTATCGCAATCTATTGTGAGCCAAACACGACGCTTTCATCAAACCACAATAAGCACACAGGCAACAATAGCGTAAGAAAACAATATTTTAAATTTTCAATGTAAATTAAAAAACAGTTAACAGTATGTTCCTGAACTGTAAGGAAACGGAAGCGCAGAACAACGCACAGCCGTACTATATATATGATGACATCATTTCCGGAGACATTAGCCACTTGAATAATGGGTAAAAGATAGTCGGAAGAAGTCCTGTGACATCTGACATGGAAATATTTTGTAAAGAAGAGCACAGGATGTCTGGCATTACTAACGCTTCGCCACTAAAATCACTACTCACATTTACAGATATTTCTAATGCAGCCTTCGTGTTTATAACGGTTTTACGATGCAGCTCTACACACAATTGTAGCCATACGGTTTCGTTCACGCTATTCAAAACATGAGCATGCCGTTCCAAATGGTCTAACAAAAAAAGTCTTTATTTTTTTTATTAAAGAGTCCTCCTACATCCTCAGATGCACAGACTAAGTGCCCAAACCGTTGTTTCCGCACGTGTGTTTGGTATTTTGTACGGAAACGACGCTTGGGAAGTGATAAAAAGTAGTAACTTTTCGTACTTTCAGTGCCACAATGTAGGTTAAACACTATCGTCAATTATAAATACGTGTAACGATACGTTTCAGCTGTACCCTTCATGCTGTCACATCTGTACAACTCTGTAGTTCCCGGTGGCATTTTTTCTCATGAAGATCTAAAAGCATTCGGCGTCTTCTACCTTCTACTTTTGCATATAACGATTAATTTCTGCATATGCTTCCTTTTCAAAATACGACCGATCCAGTTAGCTTTATTTTTCAAACACGCTTTACAGGTCTTTTCATCTCTCTGTTATTCTTTTTAATATTCATCGTTTGTCACCCTGCTTGTAATTTAATCTTCCCTCTACAACCATTTTCCACACATCTTTCCTCTATCTTCTTTAATGTCCATGCCATTGGGCCACATGTGACAGCACGTGAAATAAAGTATTTCAAACACAATTTTCTAACTAACTTTTTAACTACCTGCTAAAAAGAATTCCGTTACGTGTAGCATCCCTTCTTCGCTTTTACTAAAATTGTTTTATGACAGATATCCATTGAATGCTCTCCATTTATCTAGGTCCTATGGATATGCCTTTATCTGTCTCCTTCCATTTCCGTGTCATCAAGCATTCCAACATTACTTCTTCCCCGTCCTCTCTCGTCTTCCACCTTTCCCACTAAGACCCTTAGCAACACACATTTCTTACGAAATACAATATGGTTTTTGTTGGTTCCTACGAACCAACCAATATGGTTTTCTCTGTCTTATTACTTTCAGTAGTTTTCTTTTCTCTCCTATTCTCGTCAATACTGCATCGTTTCTTACTCTATCAGTTCATTTCACCTAAATCGTTCTTCACCACAGCCGTACTTCGAAGTTCTCTTTGTAGGCCTACCTTTGTTCTTTCTTTTTGATGGCCCATCCTTCACTGCCATATAAAACCACACACCAAACAAAACAATTAGTAAATGTATTTTTCATGCCAATCGGAATCCTAGCTGTCAGCAACGCTTTCACCTTTTCAAAAGCTCTCTACCAACCATAAATATCCTACTTCTGATTTCCTCCTTACAGCTTCCATTCTATATTACCGTATTCCCCACATATACTTAACGAACTCACTTCCTCTGCACTTTTTCCTTCCACGGATATGATAACGAATCCTTTACCATAATGATAATTCTCGTCATTTTAGTTTTTCCGACATCTTCATTTCGAACTCTTTCCCCACTCTTACAATACTCGGCATCATAAATTGTAGCTCTTTCCCTGATTCGCCATCACTACTTGATCACTCGCGTATTTAATGGTCTTTATTCTTTCCCGTCCCGGTACAATTTCTCTTGCTTTTTCTCAGGCTTTATCTATCAGTCTTTCACCGTAGATGTTGGAACAGCACCCATATCTAACGCCTGTTCCAATGTCCATCTCTTCTGTTTCATACTCATCTACTCTTAATACTACTTTCTAGCATCCCTTATCCCTTCCCAAAAGCGTTCATCCAGTGTGACAGCCTGTACTTTAAACCCTGGGCGCAGCTTTCATTCCAAGTGAGTTTAATAATTAAATACCGAAAAGAACTCGGATATTATCCCCCCTCTCACGTGATTCATTGAGAAATGCTTTTGTGTATTCTAATAACTTTTCCCTACAAAATATGTTGGTGCGCTTGCCGGACTCCTCATCTTGTTTTCTTATTGTTTCAACCATTCTCTAAAGATCTTCCGCACTTTCTATCGCATCACTGATCAGTTGTAGATTATCATCTTTATCTATACTTTGTGACCGTCATTCTTTCTCAGCCTATTTGAATCTTGTCGCCATTATTTGAGAACTATTCTACACGTTTATCAACAGAAATGTTGTCCAATGCTGTTGGCATGCAACAAATCAAAAATTGATGTTGTTAACCATATTAACACCGTGTTTAAAAAAAGAATACTTGTACGGGGGCAAGATACCTGGTAGGTCTCCTATACAGGATCTGATATTTTATTATTAGACATATTTGGTCAGAAATCAATCTCATGCTTCTTGAAGTCTATATAATCATTAAAACACACACACACACACACACACACACACACACACACACACACACACACACACACACACACACACACACACACACACACACACACACACACACACACACACACACACAACCCTTTTTGTGTATCAGTATCAGCCTACTGTTTTATTGTGCGGGTTACTTCTTTATTCTTATCCAATCGGCATTCGTCTACAGCATTTATGTTTGTAAGTCCTTTATACAGAAGAATTCTTCTGCTACTCTGTCGTTACTTCCGGAATGTTTCAGAATATTTCATATTTCTAAAGCTTCAACAACTTTAAGCTATTCTTTTCATTTTGACATTCAGTGTAATGTGTCGAATTACTTAACGTTGTTATTCATTTTAGAATATGCCTCTTTTTACGAGAGATATTTCACATTCTCAACTATAGCTTGTAGGCTAATACTTCGATTTTTATCTCTGTAGTCTCAAATATTTCTTGTTATATAGGGTCATCCTTTATGAATACTGATACTAAAATTCTTTTCTAGAACTGTTTCTTTTTTGTTCTTCCTGAATTTCAGTGTACTCAAGACGTTTCTTACTGGCTTGTGTATTCTGTGTATTTTGCACAGTGAATCGGTATCTTTTTCACGTCTTCTTTTCTGCACGAATAGGCCCTACCCTCCCTGCGATGATATTTTTACATTGTGTTCTACCTGATGTCACACTTGATACATATCCTTTTTTGGAAGTTCTTCTTAATTGAACGGACGATTAGACACCCGTTTCATTACAAAAGAAACGTATTATTATACCATTAAAACCCTTCACACATTTTTTGTGTAGTATCGTAAATAACAGAAAAAGGCTGGTAGTTTTACTCTTAAGATAAATCAGTCTCTTCAGGCTTCTTGAAAACAACCTTTACACAACAGCTGTATCCATGCGATGCAAACCACAAATTACTGACATCAGAAGAATATGGACTGAGAACACCAAGGAACGTTTTTATGATCCATAACAAAATGGGCAAAACGTCACTGGTATTCAATTTATAAACCGTACATTGTGTAAATAAACAAATACCGCCAGATAAGACGACTATCGATTTTTATGTATTGGAAACATTAGCGCTAATTTATCAGAAAAAGCTAGTGCCCCACGTTCTGATAACAACAACGATCTGTACTACAAAAATCGTTTAGTAAACTTCCTGAAAACAGCTATCGGCGCCATACAACACTGTGCCCTGTTACTACTTTACTAACTGACTCGTAAACAATAGCCTATACAAATTAAAACAACTGATTAGGCCTATATTCTAAAATCAAAAACACGTGTATTTATATCACCTGCACGCGCGCCTGCAGACTTAATAAAAAAGCGTATTCTTTCAGTAACAACAACGACGTAAAAACAGAATAATTTTAAATTTTGTTTCGGTTAATATTTAAAAATATATTGAATATTATTTACAGAACGCACACCTGACACTAAGTTTCCGAGTTCAATAGCACTGTAAGGACTGTAGAATGCTATATAGTCTTCCTCACTTCTGAAATTCACACAAATGGGACAAACGTGCAATTAAATAAAACCACATTATTATCAGTATTTGAACATTTATTACGTGAACGCGTATACAAACGATTTACAAACAACGTAGGCCTGTGCCTGGAGAAACCATCAGCATTATTAAACTGCAAACAAATTAAACATAGCCTATTGCTAACTGCTGGCATATGCTGAAAACAGTAAGAGTAACAGTATGCTTCATATTAGTTGAAAAGTGAAATACTAATTACTTAATTAATAATAACAATTGCACTTGTGTAAGTTCACTTTAACTAAATTTAAATTAATTTACAGAAATAATGTGTCGGGTATATAATGAATTTATAACTTATCTCTTGATTTTATGACGTTTTTCCGCGTCTATATGGCGATCAGTTTACCATGTATTTTATACAGGCCTAGCCAATATTTAACGGTGAACAATTTACTATGACCGTTTGTGTATATTTACTCTATAAGTAAATATAGAGTACTGGACTGTATTTACTTATTGCATTATGCATGTGAATCTAAATCTCCAGTGTAAATTACGGCTCGTGAATTTAAATATAGGCATACCGTTTGTAATATTCTTCCTGTTTCCGTTAGAATTCACATTACATACATATACAAGAAATATGCAACTTGCAGACTTGACACATTGTATAAACAAACGAAAACAAGTGCCTACATTTTAGCTGGAACAAAATATAGTTTAGTTTAAATTGGCCAGGTAAACAACGAGTGTCAGAATCAATGTTGTTGAGAATATACTAGAAAACTCTACATTCATTTTTAAGTAAGTGTACCGGTCATTGTAGAAGTGAAAGTTTGTATTGTGCGGTGGGAGGTCTAGCTGCCTGGGCGGGGCCTCAACCCGCACATATGCGCGTTTACTGTCAGAGTCTAGAAAAGTAATGTTCTCGAAGTTTTAAATAAAAGGAAAGATCTGGAAGCTGCTTTTCTATATAAATAGAGATGCACTCGACAAGTACAGTTCAGTTTTAAATGTGTTCTTGTAATGTGTATTTCGTGTGTCCGTTTTATGTATACTTGCTACTAAAGTGTTCCTTCAATAAAGCGTGTGTTTGCTCCTGTACTTAAATTATTCATTATTTTTACCCATACCTCAAAAGGTTATGGGCCCAGTGGCATTTTAAAATCGGAGTGCAGTGTGTAATTGGAGTGCAAGTATAAAATATTTGTGCAAAAATGGAACCGAATATAAAAATTGAAAAACTACGAGACAAAGATAATTGGCATCAATGGCGCTTTGTAGTACGCACATTGATGGAAGAGGATGATGATGTGCTGGATGTTTGCGAAGGAAGATTAGCCGAGCCAGCTGCAGGTGCAGAAGATCGTGACGCGTTGTTGGAAAAGTTCAAGAAGGCGGACAAAATTGCCAGAAAGTTAATTGTTACAACAGTGGAGAGAAAGCCTCTCGAACTTATAATGGGTTGTTCTACTGCCAAGGAGATGTGGGACAAATTGAATATAGCATATGATCTAAAATCTGATGTAAATCTGTGGATGATTCAAAAACAATTTTTTGAGTTTAAGTGGACAGAGAGTGAAAGTGTTACGTATAATATTTCAAAAATAGAACAGTTGGCTAGAAAAATGAAAAATCTCGGGGGAAAAATTGAAAAGACTATGGTGATGACTCGTGTTTTAACATCTTTGCCACAAAAGTTTAATCATTTTCACAGTGCTTGGGATTCGGTATCTGACGATACGAAGAATCTCGAAAATTTGACTGAGCGCTTGATGGCAGAAGAATTTAGATTACAAGAGCAAAAGGAAGTACACGAAGAGACGACAGCGTTGCTAGCTAATCTGAAAATCGGTCATAAGGAACAGAAGAATGACTCTTATAAATATGAGAAGAATGATTTGAAACAAGAGCAGTGTTATAATTGTGGAAGACAAGGTCATTTAAAAAGGGACTACTTCAGGTGTTATACGTGCAAAAGAAAAGGTCATAAAAGTAACAATTGCTTCATGAATAAGAATAATGGACAGCGAAGATGGTCGAATAATCAAGAAAGAAGTAACTCGTCTTCTCGACAGAAGAAATCAACATCGAGGATAGCACTAATAGGTGACAAAGGCAGCTGTGGCAATCGGGATGATCTCTGGATTGTGGATTCGGGTGCGACGGATCATATGTCGAAGCATTGAGAATGGTTTTCAACGTTCGAAGAATATACAACACCAGTCAGTATAAGAATGGGCAACGGTATGACAATGTCTGCATATGGTAAAGGTAATATTGACTTTGAAACTTATAAAAATAGTGAACGAGTAGAAGGTACTATCTATAATGTATTATATGTTCCTGATTCAATGTATAATCTGTTTTCTGTTAAATATGCGGGTAAAAGGGGTATAGATTATGAAATAACACATAATGTTACGAGATGTACTTTAAAGCATGGTAATGAAATTCTTGTAACTGGTTCCGAATATGAGCCTGGTAGTTTGCTAAAATTAGACATTCAAACTTTAATTCCAAAAGAATGTAACGTGGTAGAACAAAAGAGTAGATCGAGCATTGCCAACGGTAATGTTTTACAATTATGGCACGAAAGACTTTGCCATCAAAATGTAAAACATGTGAAGAATTTTTTGAAAAATCTAAATATAAAATTTACGGATGAAAATTTCTTTTGTGAAGGTTGCGCTTATGGCAAAAATCATAGATTGCCTTTTCACAAAAAGATCGATCGCGCCACTAAAACTCGCGAAATAATTTATACTGACGTTTGTGGTCCTATGGAAGTAGAGTCTCTCGGTAGAAAGTTATATTTTGTTTCTTTTATAACAATAAACTGAAGTAATAGAAAAACTAAAATCATTTTGTATCGGGGTTGAGAATCAATTTGCAACAAATATTAAAGAAATTCATTTTGATGGTGGTAAAGAATACGATAATAAAGCTGTGATCTCTTTTTTAAATAGTAAAGGTATAAAATATTCGATTAATGTTCCATATACGCCCGAACAAAATTCAATTGCAGAGCGCGATAACCAAATCATTGTAGAGGCTGCTCGATCAATGTTATATTCAAATTCAAACTTACCTCTATTTTTATGGGCAGAAGTAATGAATACTGCTGTACATGTAATTAATAGAACAGGTCTAACAAAACAAAATAATAAAAGTCCTTATGAGTTATGGAATGGAAAAACAGCTACTGTTGATAGATTTAAAATATTTGGAACCATGTGTTATGTACATATATCAAAAGAAAAGCGTAAGAAACTTGATAAAAAATCGACGAGGGGTTATCTGGTCGGATATCATGAGGATTGTAAAGGTTATCGTGTATATGTTCCGGAAGTGCGAGATGTCATTATAAGTAGAGATGTACTTTTTAAACCTGAAAGAGTATTAGCTGATTCAATTATTTTGAATTCTTTGAACAATAATAAAGAAACTGCAGAAAATGAAATTATAACTCCTAAAAATAATGAACTTTTACTTAAAAATGAATCAAATGAGTTTGAAGAAAGAGAACCTTTACAATCTTCAAATAGCGATAACAATCAAACTGGACGACAATTGCGCGATAGAACAAAATTAAAACCTACAGAATATTATGGATGTCCGATCACGTTTATTGCTGAAAAGTTACCATCTAATTATAACGAAGCAATTACAAGTAAAGCAAAAGATAGTTGGCAAGCTGCAATGCAGGACGAAATGAACTCTTTGTATGAAAATAAGACATGGGTATTAGTGGAAAAGCCAAAAGATAAAAAGGTGATTAACAATCGTTGGTTTTTTGTGAAGAAGCTCAATCCAGATGGTACAGAACGTTATAAAGCGCGGTTGGTTATTAAAGGTTATTCGCAACAGAAAGATATAGATTATAAAGAAACTTTTAGTCCGGTTGTTCGCTTTGATACAATAAGATTGATACTTAGTATTTCTGCTCGTGAAAATTTACATATCAGTAAATTTGACATAAAAACGGCTTTTTTATACGGTGACTTAAAGGAAGATATATATATGAAACAACCTGAAGGTTTTGATGATGGAAGCTCACGCGTATGTAAATTAATGAAAAGTTTATACGGCTTAAAACAAGCACCAAGATGCTGGACTGAGCACTTCACTAATTTTCTTGTAAATTTAGATTTTTGTCAAAGTACGGGTGACCCATGTTTATACATATATAACAAAAATAATAATAAGATCTTGTTAGCAATTTATGTTGATGATAGACTTATTGCAGCTTGAAATGAAAGTTTGATTGATAAATTGTTGAATGATTTGAGTAAAACATTTAAAATTACTAGTACTAAAGAAGTTACTAATTATCTTGGAATGGAAATTTGTAGATTGAATGATGGGTCTGTTTTCATTCATCAAAGTACTTATATTAACAAAACCTTAGAAAAGTTTAATTAGTCAGAAGCTAATATTGTATCCACGCCAATTGATTGTAATCATGATGAATATTTATCAAAAACTACTGTAAGTAATGTACCTTATCGTGAAGCTGTCGGCAATTTGATGTTTTTGCAAATTGTAAGTCGTCTGGACATACGTTTTGCTGTAAATGTTGTATCTAGAGTTTTAGACAAACCAAGTGTAGCTCATTGGTCAATTGTTAAACGAATTTTACGTTATCTAAAAGGTACGATTGATTTTGGATTACTATATTGTAAGGACGGCAACTTTAAAGCTTATAGTGATGCTGATTATGCTAGCGATACAGTTACACGTAAATCAACTCTGGCGTAGCTTGTATGTATGCAAATGCTGCAATTATTTGGCGAAGTAAGAAGCAACAATCTGTATCATTATCAACAACCGAGTCAGAATTTGTAAGTGAAGCATTAGCAACAACTGAAATGATGTGGTTAAAGAAGTTATTTAATGAAAGCGATTGTAAGACTGATAAATATGATTTATATATAGATAATATGAGTGCATTAAAACTCATAAGTAATCCTGAATTCCATCAAAGGACAAAACATATTGATGTGAAATATAATTATGTACGTGATTGTTTTCAAAATGGAGAAATTGATGTACATTATGTTAAAAGTGATGAACAAGTCGCTGATATACTTACGAAAGCTTAGTCAAAACCAAAATTTGTTTATTTAAGATCTAAACTTGGACTTAAGAGTAAAAATGAATTTTTTAAATTAATGTGATTGTGAGAATATAGAGTTTTAGGGAGGGTGTTGAGAATATACTGGAAAACTCTACATTCATTCTTAAGTAAGTGTACCTGTCATTGTAGAAGTGAAAGTTTGTATTGTGCGGTGGGGGGTCTAGCTGCCTGGGCGGGGCCTCAACCCGCACACATGCGCGTTTACTGTGAGAGTCTAGAAAAGTAATGTTCTCGAAGTTTTAAATAAAAGGAAAGATCTGGAAATTGTTTTTCTATATAAATAGAGATGCACTCGACAAGTTCAGTTTCAGTTTTAAATGTGCTCTTGTAATGTGTATTTCGTGTGTCCGTTTTATGTATACTTGCTACTAAACTGTTCCTTCAATAAAGCGTGTGTTTGCTCCTGTACTTAAATTATTCATTATTTTTACCCATACCTCAACAATCAAGAACATATATACGCACGTCACGTATTGACAAATCGTTCAGAAAAACATAGAAATATCGTATGGAATAACAGAAGTTATTCCTCTACCGAAAAACACCATGAAATAAATATATAATAGAATGTGCATTGCGCTACAAAAAAGTTCACATACGTTCACATAACAAACAGACCGGGCTCTAATATCACACGATTGAGAAACACTTCATCTACTGGAATCTACGAGACAACAGTGTAAATGAGAAAAACTGGATACAATTTATGATCAAGTTAAATTTTACAGAACATTAGTGCTTTTTTTCTTGTCCGGTAAGGTTTATTTCATAATCACCAGAGGTAAACATTAACGGAAATTATATACTACTCACTAAAGACACAAAAACATTCAAAAATTAATTTGTTCACAGTTTACTGAACATTAGTTAGAAGTAAACAAAACAATATTGACCAAAAGGGTTTCAACAAGAAAACTTGGTGTAAATAAAATATTAACGTAGGTACGCGTAAAAAGGTGGAGTGGACGGTTTAGATTTAGCGGGAACAGTGCACATCGACGAGCGGTGAGCCCGCAGTAATGTGGCAGCACGCTGTCTACCCTTAGCGGAACCCGATAAACACTGAATTCAACTCTCCTTCGTTTGATTTTTCCACGGTCATATACCACAGCTATAATAACAAAAATTAACAAAAGCGAAACAGAATACACGGATACACACTCGCTTGATGGTCTGCGGTGTAGACGCGTTTTGTCTCATTTTTAAGGAAGTATATTCAATGTGTTTGACAGCAGATTTAACGTCCAACGCAAAGGTTTTCAGCACTTGCCAGTCTGCTCAACATCCACAGGATCTTTCCTACACTGACCACCAGGAAACTTTGCACTTTGATCAAAACGTATCGATTACGCCCGTACGATCCGTACCGTGAGATATATGAATATGTTTTGTCGCCAGGCTGTCGGAAGTTGCCTGACATAACCGGTACTAATACCTGATACCCGATGCTGTACTACTAACCACGCAGACACAATCAGACACGCAAGAAGTTACGACTTTTTGAAAAACGTAGACTCTAATACTCGCTTATAAAGAATCCTTAAACCACTAAATCTTATAACAATTCCATCTGACCGTAATAAAATTTCGTCGGCAGGAATGTTTACCGGAATATCCGGTTTATAAAACTGGTTCAAACTGACAGGTAAAGACCATACCACAAAATCCTTCGTCCTGCCTGGCGGTGCAATCCGGTTTCGTAATGAGATACCAGAAATTACCGACTTCCTTCATCCCAGTATCGGGTTTTCATGAAAAAACCAAACGGGATACAGACAGAAGAAATTATGGTCCTGCCTGAAAGCACTGCCCGGTTTCTTACCGACAGTAAAAAAATTCATGTTTAAGTAACCACACAAGATGTCGCCACCCTGCCTGGCAGCGCTAATCGGTTTTTAACTATACAAACGGGATAAAAAACAAAAAAACTTCTCTACCAACCGTCATACTGACTGACAATATCGGGTTCTATTATCTGGTCCGCTTCGGGTAATAAAAAATAAAACAAATAGGTCTCCGGAATCAAAATCCTGGTAGTACCAGCCGGTTTTTGCACAGGCTGAAATGAAAACGCCATCAGAAAACTTCACGGTATGACTACCTAGTTTTCAATAATAGTAAGAAAGAAAATACTGAATTATCATCTGAATATGCTTTTATGGCCATCTCTTAACAAGCGGCAGTATCTGTAAAAGGAAGTAAGCGGCTAAAAATACCGGAAGAGTGT
This sequence comes from Magicicada septendecula, assembly GCA_034769895.1. Classification (NCBI taxonomy): domain Eukaryota; kingdom Metazoa; phylum Arthropoda; class Insecta; order Hemiptera; family Cicadidae; genus Magicicada; species Magicicada septendecula. The sequence continues at coordinate 629,525,401 of CM068367.1, read as the reverse complement.
GATTAAAACTATCAGCTGCAGTCCTTACAATGTTGTTTATAAAGCTTGGCAAGTTTAGGACTACAATTTATTTCAAACTGTAGCCTCGCAATGATGAAAAAATTGGAAATATCATAGACCTACATAAGCCTTTTCCATAATACAGATACGTCACTTCCACTGTTCACAGGATAACACTCACGTGCTGCAACTCGCAAAGATCTCTAATTACATTAATATCAACTGTATTAATGAAATTCTTGGTTAGCATAAATAGTACGATATACGATGCACACGAATCTAGAAACGTCACGAGCTGCACACAGCCTTCTGACGATAATTCCATGACATGATTCCATATAATAATTCCATCACGCGACATGATAGGCGGGAGGGGGTGGAGATGTGTCTCCAGATCGAACGCCAAGCTCACCTACCACCACCTGTACATGTAGCAAATGCCACCACCATGAGGCCCTTAGTGGACAACGTTATTGTTGAGGTATGGTTAAAAATAATTAATAATTTAAGTACAGGAGCAAACACACACTTTATTGAAGAACAGTTTAGTAGCAAGTATACATAAAACGGACACACGAAATACACATTACAAAAGCAGATTTAAAACTGAACTTAACTGGTCGAGTGCATCTCTGTTTATATAGAAAAAAAGCTTCCAGATTTTTCCTTTTATTTTAAAACTACCAGAACATTACTTTTGTAGACTTCTCACGGTAAACAAACATGTGTGTGGGCTGAGGCCCCGCCCAGGTAGCTAGACCTCCCACCGCACAATACAAACTTTCACTCTACAATAACAGGTATACTTACTTAAAATTGAATGTAGAGTTTTCTAGTAAATTCTCAACACCCTACCTAAAACTCTACATTCTCACAATCACATTAATTTAAAAAATTCATTTTTACTCTTAAGTCCAAGTTTAGATCTTAAATAAACAAATTTTGGTTTTGACAAAGCTTTCGTAAGTATATCAGCAACTTGTTCATCACTTTTAACATAATGCACATCAATTTCTCCATTTTGAAAACAATCACGTACATAATTAAATTCACATCAATGTTTTGTCCTTTGATGGAATTCAGGATTACTTATAAGTTTTAATGCACTCATATTATCTATATATAAATCATATTTATCAGTCTTACAATCGCATTCATTAAATAACTTCTTTAACCACATCATTTCAGTTGTTGCTAATGCTGCACTTACAAATTCTGACTCGGTTGTTAATAATGATACAGATTGTTGCTTCTTACTTCGCCAAATAATTGCAGCATTTGCATACATACAAGCTACGCCAGAAGTTGATTTACGTGTAACTGTATCGCTAGCATAATCAGCATCACTATAAGCTTTAAAGTTGCCATCCTTACAATATAGTAATCCAAAATCAATCGTACCTTTTAGATAACGTAAAATTCGTTTAACAATTGACCAATGAGCTACACTTGGTTTGTCTAAAACTCTAGATACAAAATTTACAGCAAAACTTATGTCCGGACGACTTACAGTTTGCAAAAACATCAAATTGCCGACAGCTTCACGATAAGGTACATTACTTACAATAGTTTTTGATAAATATTCAACATGATTACAATCAATTGGCGTGGCTACAATATTAGCTTCTGACATATTAAACTTTTCTAAGATTTTGTTAATATAAGTACTTTGATGAATGAAAACAGACCCATCATTCAATCTACAAATTTCCATTCCAAGATAATTAGTAACTTCTTTAGTACTAGTAATTTTAAATTTTTTACTCAAATCATTCAACAATTTATCAATCAAACTTTCATTTCAAGCTGCAATAAGTCCGTCATCAACATAAATTGCTAACAAGATCTTATTATTATTATTGTTATATATGTATAAACATGGGTCACCCGTACTTTGACAAAAATCTAAATTTACAAGAAAATTAGTGAAGTGCTCAGTCCAGCATCTTGGTGCTTGTTTTAAGCCGTATAAACTTTTCATTAATTTACATACGCGTGAGCTTCCATCATCAAAACCTTCAGGTTGTTTCATATATATATCTTCCTTTAAGTCACCGTATAAAAAAGCCGTTTTTATATCAAATTTACTGATATGTAAATTTTCACGAGCAGAAATACTAAGTATCAATCTTATTGTATCAAAGCGAACAACCGGACTAAAAGTTTCTTTATAATCTATATATTTCTGTTGCGAATAACCTTTAATAACCAACCGCGCTTTTTAACGTTCTGTACCATCTGGATTGAGCTTCTTCACAAAAACCCAACGATTGTTAATCACCTTTTTATTTTTTGGCTTTTCTACTAATACCCATGTCTTATTTTCATACAAAGAGTTCATTTCGTCCTGCATTGCAGCTTGCCAACTATCTTTTGCTTTACTTGTAATTGCTTCGTTATAATTAGATGGTAACTTTTCAGCAATAAACGTGATCGGACATCCATAATATTCTGTAGGTTTTAATTTTGTTCTATCGCGCAATTGTCGTCCAGTTTGATTGTTATCGCTATTTGAAGATTGTAAAGGTTCTCTTTCTTCAAACTCATTTGATTCATTTTTAAGTAAAAGTTCATTATTTTTAAGAGTTATAATTTCATTTTCTTCAGTTTCTTTATTATTATTGTTCAAAGAATTCAAAATAATTGAATCAGCTAATACTCTTTCAGGTTTAAAAAGTACATCTCTACTTATAATGACATCTCGCACTTCCGGAACATATACACGATAACCTTTACAATCCTCATGATATCCGACCAGATAACCCCTCGTCGATTTTTTATCAAGTTTCTTACGCTTTTCTTTTGATATATGTACATAACACATGGTTCCAAATATTTTAAATCTATCAACAGTAGCTGTTTTTCCATTCCATAACTCATAAGGAGTTTTATTATTTTGTTTTGTTGGGCCTGTTTTATTAATTACATGTACAGCAGTATTCATTGCTTCTGCCCATAAGAATAGAGGTAAGTTTGAATTTGAATATAACATTGATCGAGCAGCCTCTACAATGATTCGGTTATCGCGCTCTGCAATTGAATTTTGTTCGGGCGTATATGGAACATTAATCGAATATTTTATACCTTTACTATTTAAAAAAGAGATCACAGCTTTATTATCGTATTCTTTACCACCATCAAAATGAATTTCTTTAATATTTGTTGCAAATTGATTCTCAACCCCGATACAAAATGATTTTAGTTTTTCTATTACTTCAGATTTTTCTCGAATAAAATGAATTTCTCTACAACTTGAAAAATCGTCTTTAAAAGAAACAAAATATAACTTTCTACCGAGAGACTCTACTTCCATAGGACCACAAACGTCAGTATAAATTATTTCGCGAGTTTTAGTGGCGCGATCGATCTTTTTGTGAAAAGGCAATCTATGATTTTTGCCATAAGCGCAACCTTCACAAAAGAAATTTTCATCCGTAAATTTTATATTTAGATTTTTCAAAAAATTCTTCACATGTTTTACATTTTGATGGCAAAGTCTTTCGTGCCATAATTGTAAAACATTACCGTTGGCAATGCTCGATCTACTCTTTTGTTCTACCACGTTACATTCTTTTGGAATTAAAGTTTGAATGTCTAATTTTAGCAAACTACCAGGCTCATATTCGGAACCAGTTACAAGAATTTCATTACCATGCTTTAAAGTACATCTCGTAACATTATGTGTTATTTCATAATCTATACCCCTTTTACCCGCATATTTAACAGAAAACAGATTATACATTGAATCAGGAACATATAATACATTATAGATAGTACCTTCTACTCGTTCACTATTTTTATAAGTTTCAAAGTCAATATTACCTTTACCATATGCAGACATTGTCATACCGTTGCCCATTCTTATACTGACTGGTGTTGTATATTCTTCGAACGTTGAAAACCATTCTCAATGCTTCGACATATGATCCGTCGCACCCGAATCCACAATCCAGAGATCATCCCGATTGCCACAGCTGCCTTTGTCACCTATTAGTGCTATCCTCGATGTTGATTTCTTCTGTCGAGAAGACGAGTTACTTCTTTCTTGATTATTCGACCATCTTCGCTGTCCATTATTCTTATTCATGAAGCAATTGTTACTTTTATGACCTTTTCTTTTGCACGTATAACACCTGAAGTAGTCCCTTTTTAAATGACCTTGTCTTCCACAATTATAACACTGCTCTTGTTTCAAATCATTCTTCTCATATTTATAAGAGTCATTCTTCTGTTCCTTATGACCGATTTTCAGATTAGCTAGCAACGCTGTCGTCTCTTCGTGTACTTCCTTTTGCTCTTGTAATCTAAATTCTTCTGCCATCAAGCGCTCAGTCAAATTTTCGAGATTCTTCTTATCGTCAGATACCGAATCCCAAGCACTGTGAAAATGATTAAACTTTTGTGGCAAAGATGTTAAAACACGAGTCATCACCATAGTCTTTTCAATTTTTCCCCCGAGATTTTTCATTTTTCTAGCCAACTGTTCTATTTTTGAAATATTATACGTAACACTTTCACTCTCTGTCCACTTAAACTCAAAAAATTGTTTTTGAATCATCGACAGATTTTCATCAGATTTTAGATCATATGCTGTATTCAATTTGTCCCACATCTCCTTGGCAGTAGAACAACCCATTATAAGTTCGAGAGGCTTTCTCTCCACTGTTGTAACAATTAACTTTCTGGCAATTTTGTCCGCCTTCTTGAACTTTTCCAACAACGCGTCACGATCTTCTGCACCTGCAGCTGGCTCGGCTAATCTTCCTTCGCAAACATCCAGCACATCATCATCCTCTTCCATCAACGTGCGTACTACGAAGCGCCATTGATGCCAATTATCTTTGTCTCGAAGTTTTTCAATTTTTATATTCGGTTCCATTTTTGCACAAATATTTTATACTTGCACTCCAATTACACACTGCACTCCGATTTTAAAATGCCACTGGGCCCATAACCTGTTGAGGTATGGTTAAAAATAATTAATAATTTAAGTACAGGAGCAAACACACACTTTATTGAAGAACAGTTTAGTAGCAAGTATACATAAAACGGACACACGAAATACACATTACAAAAGCAGATTTAAAACTGAACTTAACTGGTCGAGTGCATCTCTGTTTATATAGAAAAAAGCTTCCAGATTTTTCCTTTTATTTTAAAACTACCAGAACATTACTTTTGTAAACTTCTCACGGTAAACAAGCATGTGTGTGGGCTGAGGCCCCGCCCAGGTAGCTAGACCTCCCACCGCACAATACAAACTTTCACTCTACAATAACAGGTATACTTACTTAAAATTGATGTAGAGTTTTCTAGTAAATTCTCAACAGTTATGTCTTGTATTAGCATGAAAACGGTTTTACATGGCATAGCAGCAAACATTACATGCAGCTCGATGATGTCACAAGCGGAAACTTTCCTTTCCTCACCTGGGAAGTTGATATGCTTTAATTGTCAAACCATTTATTGGGGATGAAGAAGTCTTACAAGTATAGAAGACTCCCGATGTATAGTAAAGAATCCCTGTTTCTATCCAAACTATAACCGTGTACTCCTTACGCTTACGCGACAGTCCGTATTAACTCTGAACAAGTACCTCGGATATACTCAATTAACAGGAATACTTGATATTGGTACATAAGGTGCTATCATAACATCGCTTATCCGAGGAGCCGTTCGAAGCTTAGCGATTCCTCATTTTATGACTGAACTGACGTCAGCTGACTGAAGACAAACCTTAACTTGGTATAATCTTATTCTTACAAATGTGAGGAATGACTCTGTGAACAGATTCTGCGTCAGTAATCTATTTCAGTGTCCTAGCCTTTGTAACTAATGACAGCACACGTGACTAATAGTGACAGGAAGAAATTGTAAGAATGGTTCACGCCTAGTACCAACCAACTGGTTGGGTCTTAACACTCCCTCTCTATACACGTTCTGACTCCTATATTTCTTGATAAACTGTTCATAGTCCAAGTTCCTTTCTTAATTTGAAAAATTAGCCTCCTTTCAAATTTTTCGTCAAAATGTCAGATACTTGATTTTTAGTAGAAACACACTTCCAACCAACTGTTTCTTGTTTCTTGTATTCAATAAGTGTAAGGCGTAAGCAGATACCATGCAATGAATAAAAAGTCCACAAACGAATTCTATTATTAAACTGTTACTATAACGAACATGACAACTGGTCGCAGTGGCCGTCCTTTGATCGTATAGTATGAACTCTATCGTCCAATCACTCTAATTATTTGTATTAACTGAGTAGAAAATAAAATCACGTTTTTATTTATTTCTCATCTTTGAACGAGAAAACAGAAATAATTCAGAGTGATACAAGCAGAACCTAAATTTCCTGTAGTTTTAAAAAAAATTTTAAATTCCCACTGAGGGATACTTTGGTCACAACTTTTTTTTTATTTAAGTTTTCAACTCACTTTAAGTAATCTCAACATGACTCAAGGCATCAGATATTATACAGGTTGTTTATATTAAGAAGAACAGAGAACATTTAGGCTGTTTTTCTTAAAATTGAAAGAACAGAGAAGCAACTTAATCGTTTCATGAAGTATCTACGAATGCCTAAATGTCATTCAACACCATACGTGCGAACCTAAAGTATTGTCGTTGCATTTTTCATCACATGCAGTTAGGATTTTAAACTTGGAACACAGTCGAAATTTTTTACTGAACTTCGGCTTCCTTTATAAATTCTATTTTTAACTTTATATTATATGTAATAAAAACGTTAGGTAATATAAATTTTACTATCCATCAAACGAAGATGTGTGACGTAAAACACAATGTGCTTAAAGTATCATTCATTAAAAAAGTAATATGAAAATCACATACGGAATTCATAAAACGTTTACTACGTCAAAAGGGAAAGTGATATTTTATTAGATGTTCTAAACCACAGAGAAAGTGTACCATTTTATATCAAAATACTGAAGGCATAAACTGAATTTGCTTAACGTTTTTTATACATTGTAGGTTAATATAACTTTAGAATACTATCGTCTTTGATGTCACACTGGAACTTCTAGTTTTCGTTTGCAACAAAGATACCGGTAATATTATTTGGATGACCATGTACTCAATTTCAGTTTTTGTATACGAAGATAAAAACGATTCAACTAATCTTCGCTACGTGGCCCAAAAATAAATATATACGCAGTGTTCCACCATAAACATCTACTGTTCCTGTCGCATTATAGCCTACAATGTGTACGCAATAACCCCTTACCAAGACAATGTGTGAGTATCCAAACACATAGCCCTATGTGAATGTGAAGATAAAGTGGTTTCCAGTGTCTTACCGAGTCCACACTGCATGCGTTCTGGCACGCAAAAACAGCAGGTCTTTCTCTTTCCATCGTCATACTAAATACCGCTAAATTTAATAAAGTTTTTATCCCTTTCTCAGTAATGCTGCATTAAACGTTTTTTACAACTGCTTTCTGTTCCAAACTTTTACAAATCGGTTTCAACACATTAAATAATTTGGCCACCCTTGAAAGCGGTTACGCGCAATGGTAGCCCTACGGGCCACAGTACACGACACACGATACACAGAAGTACCTTGTGGTAAATTAAAATTTTCGAACAATAAATAATTAGGGAGAAGTTGCAGGCGCGGACCGCAGGTTGCACGCCCTACAGACTAACCTCTTTGGCCGCTCGCTTTCGTCATCGCCAGACTGACGTGTTCCGTCCTGTTATGTAACCTCAGTATTTGTTTAAATAAATATTTTCGAACGTCAAAAACAAATTCATCGTGATGTCATGAGGTATGTTATGTTATTAATCACGCGTGAGCCAGAGATAAGCGGCCGATTGTAAAGCAATTTGTGAACACAGCGGGTACCTACAGTCTATGACTGGCACATTCTCCGGCTGATTGATTCACGTTCGGCTTTACCTACTTATTGATTTGTTTTTATACTCTGTCAATAAGCTGCCCGTGCTGAATATTGATTTTTCTTGTTTGGTCCTGGTGACGGTCTGTTCCCGGTCTCGTGAACGTTTTGACGTTTGATATTTCGAAAATTCAAACGTCAAAGTAGTTACTGTGTCCACTTAATGTTTTACCTTAACGTATGCAAAACTGTTTAACGATTTATAGTAAAAACGATCAGAAGCGTAATTTAGTGTAGAAAGTTTACTGCATTTTTTACGGAAAGACGAAGTGGTTTAAAATCTTGGAAGGTTGCTAAACGTTATGACTAAAGTCAGGAGATACCTTAAGTCTCTGTCCCGAAAGGGAATTTCATACGAGTAATCTGATACTTCATCCGGTTGCCAACGTAACACATACCCTGCAGTTCGCTTCCATATTGAAAATGACACAGTCCGTTAACCAGTTGCCGAAACACCTAATCTTAATATTAATAAATATGGAAATTAATTACAATTAATTACCATATTAAAAAAAAACAGTTTTACAACGGATTAGTGTAAAGACGTTACTAATTTTATTTAGGCAATGTGCACAATGTGAATATCGTGAACGGAATCAGATAAATGTATATAATCACTTAAATTTCTATGTCATATAGTCATGACATTTCTATGTCACTTGAATAAACAGCAGGTAGTAGAAACGATTTCGTATTATGTCGTAAGCGAATTGGAAAATCCGGCTTATTGAAAAAGGTGCCGTCACTTTGCAATGAGCCACACAAACTGGAAACTTGTACAGCATTTTCTAATCAGCCTGATAATTTTTAGGCTTACTGTAATAAGCTGATACAGCGCAGGCTGACTAGAAAATGTACGATAGTACTGTACGCTCAAAACAGTTTGATTCCATGCAAAGCTTATTGCAAAATCCTTGTTTGAGGCAGACGTATTGAAAACAGCAGCGCGACAGTGATAACCAAGGTCATGACAAACCTGCTGAAACATGCACGGTCATAAATGGCAGAAAGGAGTTCCCCTCCACCCTTTTCTTCTACACTACTCAGTAGCAATTTAATTGCCTCAACGTGTACTTTCGTTGGATATAGCGTCCTCTTTCGTGACATCTTGGCTTATTATTTCGCCTTGTTGTGCGTGGTTATCGTAATCGAACAACTTTTAAAAACATGAAGGATGTTTCGTTAACTCTAACCGGAACATGCAGGACACTAACACAGGTAAAAGTGACCCTCAAGTCAAACTTTATGATACTAAAGTAAACTTTAATAAAAAAAAATTGAAGACTACAGTAGTAAGAGTGACGAAGTAGTTAAAAAGCCCATGGATTAGAAGGTTTAAACAAGAAGAAGACTAGTAGGTAATATGGATTAACTAGAAAATACGACACAATGGAGGTAAGCGAAAAAAGAATTTTAATTAAAAAAAGAAAAAGTAATGACGATCCTGTTGTAATAATTATTGCTGCTGAAGAATATTTTGACACACTTCTTCAGTTCCACACCAGTGGACAAGGTGGAAGGGACAAAATGCTGTTTGCTTTGAAAAATACATTTTATATTCCTAGACCGGTTATCGAGATTGTTGTACCTATTTGCTGAACGTCCAATACGAAGAAATCTCAACAACGCCGTAATATCGTTGTACGACCAATTACTACAAAAGATTTCAATCTCCAAGGTCAAGTTGACTTGGTCGATTTTCAATCGACTCCCTGTGGAGACTACGAATGGTTAATGATTTACCAAGATCATGCAACAAAATTTTGTTTTCTTCACCCTTTGAAAACAAAACGTGCTTCTGAAGTTGCATTCGAATTGCTGAATGTATTTTTAGATTTTGGTACGCCTCACGTTTTGCAGGGAGAGACGGCCATGATTTCACAGCTAATGTCATCCAGGAACTTTCTGCTACGTGGCCGGATTGCAAAATAGTTCATGGAAGACCACGGCATCCACAATCACAGGGGAGCGTAGAGCGAGGATATTGAATATACAGTATGTTACGTGCTTGAATGGACAACAATGGAAGTACAAATTGGGTAATAGGGTACAGTTTCGTGGAGTTGCAAAAAAACTCCTCAAAACATAAGTCATAGGCAGTGCCGGATTTAAGATTTTTGAGGCCCTAGGCCAAGTTTTCTGAACGGCCCTCAGCTGTGACTTTGAAATAATATATGTACTGCAGAAATAATTTAATATCAGATTAATACTATCAAATTTAAAACCAGTAGGCTATTATAAAAAAGCGTGCTTTTATTTAGCAAACTTTTTCAAAACATTAACGTTTAGTGAACGCATTCTATTCTACATTCATTAAGTTTTCACACTAATAAATATCAACGAAACAACACGCTGCCCACTACACAAAGCTAAAAACCTTCTTCACATTCAAAGCAAAATAAAAACATAATCTCAAATCGCAAACCGTTCAGTCACAACGCAGATAAACAATGATAACAAACAAGGGTGGTACCACGGTCGTGTAAATTCGGGGGGGGGGGCAATATAACGGACGTTCAAAATTCGCATGCGAAGATTAGTTTTCAAGGATGCCAACGTCTTAAAAATAAGCGCACAATATTTAAATAAGAACTGTTTTCCATTTGTATTATTAACAAAAAGTGATCATTTAATTTCCAAAATCATACTTAAATAAATCAAAGTGCCTGCTACTTTTATAAAAATACTTCTGTCAAAAAAATGTATCTGTAGCTTGCGTCCCCTCTGAGTTTGCGGTCCTAAGCCGCGGCCTAGTTGGCTTAGTGGTAAATCCGCCACTGGTCATAGGACGAAGTCCGTACACAGCACTTTTTGGAACAGGGCCAGAATTAGGATTAAGGACAACGAATATTCCTCCTACATTACACACACATGACAGCGAAAAAGATTTGGAACGATTTAGATATAGCTGCACGGGAAAATTAAACCGCAAAGGAAACAGTCAACTTGCACCAAAGAAAATCAAGTCGCAAACTTGGAGAAAGAAATGTGTCCTGTCTGATTAAGCAATCTGAATGAAACAACATATGTATCACGCTCTATGAGGATTCAGGCAACTTACTGCCAAAGCGTTGGCTCAATCTCTGAATAGATTAACGCTGTTTACTATTGTGACATCTGCAAAACCAAGAAAAATAAAAGAGGAACGTCAAAAGCACACGAAGGCCAGAAAACAGCAGCAAAAAAATGATTGAAATTACTGGAAAAAACTGAAACTGGTTTTAGCTGGAGTTTATTTCATTAAAAGCTCCGAAGATTGATCTTAGGCCTTTAGACTCCCCAAATTTAATCGGGAAATTTCTTAATGTTAAAAATGATGTTTACCAGATAGGAACAAAAACATGGCTTGCTACATGTCACTTCAAAATTTCTGGCGCACAAATCCTTGAAGACATCCCAGAAAAATATATATGCAACAAATTTTCTATAATACATATTATTTTTGTTTTGTTTTTGATGTCAATTTTCATTACAATGGACGCGTGGCCATCTGTAATTATGCCCAGTCGCATACTATTATGATTTAATACTTCGTATTGGCCCTATTTGATAGGGTCAAATAGGGCCCTATATACCAACTTTACTACAACGTTAACACGCTTAAACATTGATAATTTCTGTATGAAACAAACTGTGGCAGCGTTAGGTTTCCTTAAGCGTTTTAAAGCATTCACAATCGACTATATAAGGTAGAATAACGTGACAAGAGTCCCTCTCCAGAATACCAGAATATTCCAAATTCCACTTTCACATCCTTAACACGCCGTTTTATAAAAATCAAATCCGACTACCGTTAGCGGACAAACGTCGTAGTACAAATTCAGTAATAATATTTCCTAGCTGTAGTCACTAATGATATGAATATGGGCAAAGATAGCTAAAAGCTACGCGCTCCAGTATACAAATCCTTTTCTTGCAATTACCAAAAATGCGTAACTCAATATTCTAATATAGTATTCTAATATTTAATTACAATGTAGTTTACTCTAAATTTTCATTACTCTTATGAAGTTTATTAATACCAATTCCATTTGCTTCAAATGGTAAATATTGTCAGCATGTCACACTAATAACGAAGAATAAAGAATACTGGCTATTAAACAAGAACTCGTGAATACTGAAATTTATTATCTTATGATAACATACAATGTAAAGGCACCCCATCATGCATAGGTATGGCATGCAAGGTTACGTTGCGACAGGTTCCAAAGTAATCAGGCAGCCGGTGCGCACTGGAACGGTTACTTAGTCTTACACACTTATTCTAAACCGTAGGCCAAACCTGCCACGATACCAGGAATATGTACACTGACTGGTTCCTAGACTGCAACCCGATAAAGCGGTTAATTCCCTGACTTACCTTGTCGTTTCGCTTCTTGCTACTGTTGGGCATCTGTAGCTTTTGCAACGCACTCTCCGATGCCATGCGCTGGAACTTCTGCATGGCGTCTTTGACGCTAATTTTGCTTTCAGCATCGACGCTGTCATTTTCCTACAGAGAACCAAAATATTTACATTTATTATTTCTGATAAATAATGTCATAACAAAGAAATACATACACTCGCGTTGCATTTTTATTCGCTGCTCGCCTCCTGAAACATTACGCAATCATAAATTAAACATAATTTAAAAAATTTTCATTTATTAGCCCGCAGGCTTAGAAGATTCCCAGACACGTGACGATTTAAGGGTTGTGTTTTTTGGGGAACCAAATCGCCAGCTGTTCCATTTTAGAGTATTAATGTTCTCACGTCGGCATTTTAATCGGCACATCAACTGGCCCTCACTAACCTGATCTTCTTTCGAAACGTGGAATTGACATACCAAAGAATTTATTCCTTCCACATATTTCAGGTACGTTATTTTGTACATCTGTGTTTGTCTACTGACAACTGACGCTCGTATACTTGTAATGGCTTAATGGATTTAATAGAACTTACTGGATTAGAGTGGAGTAAAGCGGAAGAGAGGCATAACTTTACTTACAATATACGCACACAGGTTTGAAATGAGTGACAACACAGGTAGTCCAAATTACTACGTTACAAAAAAACAACTAAAAATAATACTTAAATAGCAGACGCAAGAATTAAACAAACTTTACACGCTAAAACCATGCCATGGTTTCATGCACACCTCTTACTGTGCCACATAAATATTACTTATCGTCATCTACGCATACTGCTCTCTAAGGGTAGCTTCTAGTCCACTTACTGCCGTAGGGTTTTTTTCTTAATTCCCGATACATTTACTCTGAACTAAGGTAACCAGAGGCAAACAGTAAAACTCTGGCAAAAAAAACTTGCGTAAGTCTCGTAGCATCACGGTTGTACAACCAGCGACAGACAGAAAGACGGAGATACCCATATATTTAAACAGAAGTACAAGAAAATGAAGAATCCATACAAGTGTACAGACCGAGGGCATTACGTTCTCAATATCTGTGGTGAGCCAATTGCTGTTTCAATCCCATCCACTTACTTTTTACGCGTATTTCCTTTTTACCAAGATTTGTTATGCCCTCTTTTCTAAGATTAACCCACTTTAAACTATAGCCAGTTGTTCTGCTTTATTCTGCTTCATTACGGCTCTATTCTGTCAAAGTAACAACTTATGTCTTAGAGATTTTATACTCTTACAACTATTTCAGATAGGTATCCAATTCTGTAGATAGGCTTGTCTATTTGACGGTCTCGTTCTATTTTAATTTTACAGTCATATCCAAAACAACTGGGTTTTGGTCCGATCTAATGTCTGCATCAACTTAGGCTGTTGTTTTATTCAACACACAGGCTATTTGGTTTCGGATAATTCTATCTTGTCACACGGGAGACCAAGTGTCTCCTATTTGTAGCATATTCAGATTATTACCACCATATCTTTCTCTTCAGGTAACTACTACTGTCGATCCCCTCGTTGCTGTCTTCCTCCCAGTCCACGTATTTCCAAATGGGAACTTATTTCCTTCCATCTCCAACTTTTATATTGCAATCACCCGTTGTCACAAAAACATCCCGTTTCTTTCTAAATTTTATTACACGTTTTAAATTTTCATACAACTCCAGAAAGCGTTGCCTTTACTGCAGAAATCTAACACAGAAATTCAAATTATTAATGTATCATTCACCTGACTTTCCATGAGACATCGAACATATTTAAGGATGAACAAATAAAGTTTACAATCGGTTTCACTCCAATCCACACATGCGGATTAAGTTTTTTCTTCTCTCATCCACATTCTGCAGGTAAAACAGATCTTTACAAGCGAATTTCCGCTAAGCAAAAGTAGTGCTGAAATTGTAAGAAGTGACTGCGTGAAAGAAAACTATATGCGTAGCACGAGCTGTATTAATTTCCTTAAAGAACTCGAGGGGGTGAAACAAGCTGACTTCTAAAACAGCAGTGGAAAAATAAAGGAACTGCATTTTAATAAAACTTTAATTAGGAAAACGTTAAGAACACTGTCTAGTTGGTTTACTCTGTAATGCGTCAAAACGGACTGACGAAGTACATGCATCAACGACGCAGTGCAGACGGACCAGTTTTAACTCCTTCATCGAGGTCCGTACCAGAATATGTTGTTGCGTATATCAGTCACGGATGACACCAATTCAGTTATTCACAACCCACCCACTCATGCACACTACAACTTACATCACGACGATGGATCGCTTTGAAAGCATCGATGCGTGCATCTGCGTGTATAGGAAACTTCATTACGAGGTACTTAATACATCTCAAGGTTCATGAAACTCGTTAATTGCCAGTCTACAAAACCCCACGGTTATATATGGTTTTGACATCGTATGGAAGAAAATCAGCTGTTCTGGTGTTTCAGTCTACCAGTGGTAGGTCACACTACTGACGAATGGGATGAGGTCACGCGAACTCATGGACAACCCAAAATTTTGGCAGAGTCGATAGTACAAAGGACCACTGTTATGATTTCAGCTTGAAAATTTAAAATTTTCGATGGTACGTAAAAAAACCGATGATGTCGTTACGTAAGAAGTAATAAGCCGCCTAACGGTCTCGACTCACAAACTCTGACCAATCACCACAGCCTATAAAATCACCAATCACCACAGCCTATAAAATCACACATGTTTAATGACACAACTTTTTTTATATATGCTTAAACAGTAATCGTTTACTCCTGTGGAAACTATCTTTCAAGATTCAAGTAGACTGTATCTGCAAAAACCTCAATATGGTGGTCACGATTGGAACTTACATACATAATATAATCCAGCAATACAAACTGCACGCATAATGTAGAAAGAGGGATATGCATATTTAGAACAATTAGAAATGTAGAACAAACATTTATTAAATATTTATGTAGAACAATTTTTATTAAACACCCTGTATGATTAATCTCGGGGTGGAATATGTCACTTGACGTGACGTTATGAGAGATGAAGTCTATATGTACAGTGTAATTCTTTGTGTGCGTGACATCTGCACTGACTGGTAAGGTGAAGTCTGCAAAAAAACTGTACGTTTTTCGAGAAATAAGTAAAACTGGACAATGCGACGCGAAATCAGATTGTACAAACACATTTCACGCACCCGTAGACTCGCGATTGTGTGAATTCAATTATACGTAAATTGACAAAATAAGTATTTGTTAAGTACTTCGTTAATAAAATAATTACGGGTTGATAAAACTACGAATTAAACTAGATTTAAACAGAATTAACGAGGAGAATCAGGAAAACAATTAAATGAATCGCGCCCATACTTGCTATCATGTCCAGTATTATTAAATTAAAATGGCACGATAGTTGCCTGGAGATATGATAGTAGATTGTCGTGACATTTACTAGAGTGGAGGCTAAGAGACTGAAGACAAAATACCGTGGCTCTCTGCACAGATGATCTGGGTTAAGTAATGTTAACTGGACAAGATTTGATACTGAGAGGACTCGCTGAGACTGACGACAAAATACCGTGGCTCTCTGCACAGATGATCTGGGTTAAGTAATGTTAACTGGACAAGATTTGATATTGAGAGGACTCGCTGAGACTGACGACAAAATACCGTGGCTCTCTGCACAGATGATCTGGGTTAAGTAATGTTAACTGGACAAGATTTGATATTGCTACGACAGCATAGAACAATCTACGCGTTTATCGAATGCGCCAGAAAGATCTCGACGTAAGCGTGTGGTGTACGTGCTACTAAACGCATTTTGCGAGAATTTTCTCGACTGTGCCAGGCTCCGCTCGGGCGCTCGGACTGTGTCAAGGCCGTAGCAATTTACGTAGTTCGCGAGAGATAAGACGCAGTTTGGAAGCTTCTGGTGTGTGAGCGTAACTATAAATACATCGCGTCGCGGCCTTAGTTTTCAGTTCAATGCGAGATTTTTGACTGTGCGGTTCGAGAGTATTAGTGCGATATATTTACAGAGCGGTTCGAGTTATTACGGTGTACGTTCAAGTAGTTATTAGTGAAGTGTTGCGTTTTATATTCAGACGGTATAATTGTAATACAGTTGAGTTTTAATATTAGTGGACATTTTATTGCGTATGAACAATTTCATTTGATTTGTTGTAGACACTGTGTTGTTAATTACGAACTCTTTTACTATAACAATTAAAGGTGTGATTAGTGACTTAATTGGTGTCTTGTACTTATTTTGTTTCCACTGTACCTACGACGATCGAGTAAACCGTCGTAACAGTGGTGTCAGAACTGGGATAGAACGATTAACAGTGGAAACAGTGGATACTTTGTACAAGACGAGTGTGATTCGTAATTAATCGATAAACAATGGATACCAGTCAGATGATAGAAGCATTCCGAGCAATGCTACAGCAAAAGCAGAAACAAGAAAAAGAAGAACGAAGACAGGAAAGGGAAGAAGCAGAAAAACGACAAGACGGAAAACGTAATCGTGAAAATGAAATACCAGAGGGACGAAAAAAGAATTTAGCCGTCAAGCAGACGACGTTAAGACGTTCGTACAAGAGGATACCACTGCAAAATTTGTCCTGTTACAAGGTGAGCTGAACAAACAAGTTGACAGAATATCTGAAACAGAAAAATCTGTGTCAACTATGAAAACAAGTATGTCAAGCTTAGAAGATTCAAAATATCAGAGAAATCAAAGAACGCTATTAACTGAAGTAGGGTCAGTTTTTGCAAAGGCCCCGTCGTTTAATGGAAGCACCCACTGGGCAACTTATTATCGCCAATTTGAAGCTGCCGCTCGCTTAAATAACTGGACGGAAGAAGAGAAAGGCCTCTCACTCATTCTTGCGTTAAAAGGACCTGCCGCAGAGGTAATACACAAAGTGCCATCTAACAGTCAGAACGTCTATGCCGAATTAACTAAAGCTTTGGAATTACGGTACGGTGACCAGCATTTGTGCGAAGTGTACCGTGAACAACTTAAAGCGAGGCGACAGCGTTCAGAGGAGAGCCTTCAAGAGTTTGAAGCGAATATCGACCGACTGACGAGATTGGCTTATCCCGAAGAATCGGAGGACTTCCGGAAGTGGATTTCTCTCATTATGTTTATTGACGGTATCAGAGATCGTCAGTTACAACAAGTGTTAAGAATGGCTCGGCATGATAATAAATCAGACGCTCTTGTTCATGCTCTCCGTTTTGAAGCTGCCAAGTCGGCGACCTACATTAATCAAAGTATGCCATCACGTTGTAGCCAAACGGATCCAATACCACAGTATCGTCATAGCGGACAGCATAAAGAGACGATTCAAAAACAACAGTTTAAGAAGTCAGCAGCACCACAACTATCTTTCGAACCAAAGGACAAAGACAGAAGACCGAAGTGTTACAACTGTGGGAAACGTGGTCATCTACAGGTAGACTGTTGGGAGAAGAAAATACCGAGAGAAGAGACTGATCGCACCAATTGGAGAAGTAAAGGCCCAGAACAGCACACAGTTTCCACGCTACATAAGATCAGTGGAAACTTGATTGTTAATGGATTTGCGGATGGTAAACCAACATCATTTACAGTTGACACGGGCGCGACAGTGTCCATTGTGCGCCCTGACTTAGTCCGTAACCGCCATCCTCTAATTACCTCTTGTACAATACAGACTGTGACAGAAAGCCCCGTCAAGGTGCTAGGAAAGGTAGACGTACGTGTACGCCTGGGTCTTCTTGAGTTTAGCCACCAAATGCTCGTTGCAGACATTGTCGATGAAGTGATTCTTGGCACGGACATTATGAATGCCTACGGATTCGTTGTGGACTTAAGAGAGAATGTCCTGAAAGTTGGCCAAGAGAAGATAAAGCTTTGCATGGCTAAAATGACAGGGTCTACCAACCATTCGATTAAGCGAGTGGCATTAGTCGAAGAAAAATTCAACAAGTCTGGTCAAGAGGAAACCTCCATGTTGCAAGCGGAAATGGAGGAAGAACTAGCAGAGGAAGTACAAATAAGTATAACGACAAAAGAAGTGATTGGAGAGCCAACTATGGGTGTCGAGACAAAACTCTTGCTTGTTCCTGAGCTGATAGAAGCGGCCGAGGGTAAAGTGGCTGAAGATGAGGTTACGCAAGAGGTTGTTGACGAGAACCAAACAAACTTGGATCAGCCAGTGGTATTTAGGTCATTAGTACATGACGCAACGAGAGTGATTCCAGCGAAGCTAGTGGTTGCGCGAAAGATTCGCATTCCTGGGAACGTGGTGTTCGGATCACACGAGACTGAATTCGAAGAACGGGAAAATTATCCTTCGCAAGGATGGCCACCTAGATCGCCTGGTCGAGTATTACTTCGAAGACGCTTTGCCAGTTCGGGACGAACAGGCTTAAGGAGGGAGAAGTGCTACGACAGCATAGAACAATGTACGCGTTTATCGAATGCGCCAGAAAGATCTCGACGTAAGCGTGTGGTGTACGTGCTACTAAACGCATTTTGCGAGAATTTTCTCGATTGTGCCAGGCTCCGCTCGGGCGCTCGGACTGTGTCAAGGCCGTAGCAATTTACGTAGTTCGCGAGAGATAAGACGCAGTTTGGAAGCTTCTGGTGTGTGAGCGTAACTATAAATACATCGCGTCGCGGCCTTAGTTTTCAGTTCAATGCGAGATTTTTGACTGTGCGGTTCGAGAGTATTAGTGCGATATATTTACAGAGCGGTTCGAGTTATTACGGTGTACGTTCAAGTAGTTATTAGTGAAGTGTTGCGTTTTATATTCAGACGGTATAATTGTAATACAGTTGAGTTTTAATATTAGTGGACATTTTATTGCGTATGAACAATTTCATTTGATTTATTGTAGACACTGTGTTGTTAATTACGAACTGTTTTACTATAACAATTAAAGGTGTGATTAGTGACTTAATTGGTGTCTTGTACTTATTTTGTTTCCACTGTACCTACGACGATCGAGTAGACCGTCGTAACAATATTGAGAGGACTCGCTGAGACTGACGACAAAATACCGTGGCTCTCTCCACAGATGATCTGGGTTAAGTAATGTTAACTGTACAAGATTTGATATTGAAAGGACTCGCTGAGACTGACGACAAAATACCGTGGCTCTCTGCACAGATGATCTGGGTTAAGTAATGTTAACTGGACAAGATTTGATATTGAAAGGACTCGCTGAGACTGACGACAAAATACCGTGGCTCTCTGCACAGATGATCTGGGTTAAGTAATGTTAACTGGACAAGATTTGATATTGAGAGGACTCGCTGAATAATGACTTGGAAGCATTCATTCGGCAATGGGTAAATATTAATAACGATGATGTGTAAGAGTGTGCGCGCTTTTAAGAACCTACAACAGTAAATTGCCACAGTTTTTGGTTAGTACATTCTTGTTACAGATTCGGCAGTTACAGATTCGGAACCAGTCTGTTCGCAACCACAAAGCATGCACTGCAAAACAAAATACAATTAATTCACTTCGCTTTAATGTGATTTTTAACGAGAGTTTTATCGTCTAATTCTTTCAGTTCGCTTTGTTAGCGTCTTCCCACCATTCACTCTGGATCCAATTATTAAGAATTCATATTTTACGATTCGATTACTGCTACGAAAAGCATGCTATTTTAATCGATATTTTTAAACGCAACAAAATAAATAGCTTCTTCAGGCATTCAATTCCGTCCCTCAGATTAGTCGTAGCCGGGACTCAGTAAGCCTGTTTACTGACCGGTATTTGTAATTTTTTAACTAACTTGACTACTCAACTACTGCTTCCATATTTGCAGTTGAACGTCAAGAATCGGACGAATGCATTAAAACTAACTCTTTATCAACGTGCCACTTCTTGATAAGGCACTTTCACAGTTTTAAATCTGTCTACACTTTTTATGCACGTTTAAACGTATAAATCTACGTACAATAATTCCGTGTGTCTGCAACTGATACTACAATCAAACCGATTGCTGCCGCTGTTGCTATTACGTTTCACTAATGAACTGCCCTCGCCAAGTATATGCTTCATCAAACACCATTCCATTCCCTATACAGCTGGAGTTACGCCACTAGCATCCTCTTAACGTTACGTCGTGAATACTGATGTCCTGTGAACTTACTGTTCGCGCATGGGAAACTCTCACACAACTGTACTTCTTACATAAACATATAAACATGTCGCTCAAACTGTTGAAGAACTTCCGCACAACTATTGCTACGCTTCCAGTCCTTACTGCTACGTTATCTGTTATTTAGATGATTACTTTTACGATTACTGGTAATATAAGCGTAACTAATGTTCGCTCAAACTGGTCGCAACTATTTCTTCTCAACTGAACACACATTGGCGTGTATTTTTACTTATTTTTTAAGTTTACAACATCTTTACGGACAATTAAAAATGACACGAGTTAAACGAATATCTATTTGGGACATATTAATCAAGAATTTCAAAATATCTTAGAAGCAGCTCAACAAGTGATATATGCATAGAAAACGTTACATCGGTACGAATATATTAATTGTGACAAGCAAAGATGCAGAGAATCTTGGATGAGAACACCAACATATAGGAGTCAAAAAAATACAAACATCTGGGAACTGTTTTTTAACAAGTACGAAAACGGCAGCCACAAACGAGGGAAACGAACGAAACAAATAATAAGGGAAGTCACGTAACTCGGTCTTTGACCTAGATATTATGGGACAAAAATATAGGAAAGATACGAAGAAAACGTTATAGAACAGTGTATTTTAAACCGTAGTGACGTGTTGTACAGAAGTGTGGATTGTCAGCAGCGGGAATCTGAAACAAAAAACGTTTAGCGGCAGAAATGGATTTCTTAAGAAAAAACTGCAGGAAATACGGATTGGAAAAAATAAGGAAGGGATAATTAGGGGCACGATGATGACAGAGAAAAGTGTAATGGAGAGAACAGAACAGAGACACCTCAAGTAGTTTGGGTAAACAAAAAGAATAAAGAGAATACTGAATGGTTAGTTACCCGGGAAAGACCAAACGCGCAAACACGACTGAAAGGATGGGCTTGATCATGCCATGTGAAGAATAGGGGTTTGGACGTGGACATAATGCCGTGACAAGGGGAACGGAGAGATGACCTAGTCAGTAGACTCGTGACCACTACGTAGCACGGACTACTGAGAAGATACGACACGACGATGAGCGGCTTCTGAAACAAGCTGCTAGAGAAGTTCCGAGGAATTCATGTAATAACAGAGAGAGCAATGACGGACGTGTTTAACAGAACACGTTAGAAAAAATGGGCCATGCTAATCGAATATCGACGACTGAGACATTTACGCATAACGATTAGAAGACTAAAAGGTACAATGCTAGAAGAAGACCACGAAAGAGATTCTTGGGTTAAATGACTGCATAAACAGGTTCGAAAAGACACAGGGACTGTAAACGGAGAGCGATCAGCAGAATGACACGACGGCTTCCGATTGTGGTCACCAATCAGTCTTTGGACTAAGCTTACAAAAACAAGAAACTTAAAATCTCTATGACTTTGTTTAATTATCAAATTAAATATTCCTCTCCCAAAAAACGATACTGTGACATAAAGCCGCATATTACGCTATAATATTTGATCGATTTTCTCTTTTTCAGCAATGAGAAAATGTTTCAATAAAAACGATGGCCGTCATTGTGAACCATCACAAATAAGAACCCAACCCGCAGAGATACGACTAGGAATCCCATTCGGCGGGTATCGAATATGTAACCTAGACAGTATAATAAGGATGAACTAGTTATGCTCGTATAAATTAACAATATAAGTAGATGAGTTAATTCTATATGAGTAGATAAGTATTATATACATAAGGCTAAGGAATTACTTGGCAGGTGGAACTAATGCAGGCTACTACTTTCAAGCACCTGGAAAATTGCATATCGGATGGCATGCGTACAGCAGATATAAAAAGTAGAATAGCACAAGCCAAGAAAGCATTTCTTTCTCCACAAGATGTTGCTTACACTTAGAAGTGTTTATCTGAAAACGAGAAAGCGATTTGTACGACGTCTACATCCTCAGAAACTTCGACTTTTCGAAAACAGAAAAGAGAAAGTTTGAGGCCTTCGAGAATTGGTGCTGGAGAAGAAAGGAAGTACTGAGTTTGCTAACTTAATGCGACACTCCGCCCTGGTTCACTCCCTAGTTTGAGGGTATGATGGAGAGATGTAGCATTTGGAGAAGACTAAGACAAAAGTACGTATACGGAAAAGATCAAGGAGAGAAGGAAATATAAGGAAGTAAACAGATCATCTCTGAAACGAAAGAAATTACTGGCCCAGCAACCTGCGAGCTAAGAAGATGAAGAAAAAAAGGAGATAGGAATATAGCAACAGCGTACTCTAAAAATGTAACAATTCTATGCCTACCTACAAAAAATATAAAAATTTAAAACTTGCTAAAATTTAAAAACCGAAAACGAAAAGATTTAAAACTTAAACTGAAATTAGAAATGGCAAAAAAATACAAACAAAAACGATTATTGTCAAGCATCGCGATCCCTCCCCGACTCAAAACCATTAATCATTCACAGTTATTAAGACGTGACGTCATAGCAGACTATTACCTACGGTCTGTTGCTTATGATGTGTGGACACACCAAAAAACACAAACACGCGCGCACGAGAGCGTTCAGTTACATATTTATTTTGTAACAAGAATTGCTGCCACTGTAACGCTACACTGTTACATCTGTCTTAACAAGGAGGAAAACTGATGGACTGTCAACACGTCACATACCGCAGCTATACGATACAGTTCTGTGTAAGGAGAACGATTTTTAACAAATCTGTCAGTGAATCCCTTCCTGGCTGTGTTCGCTTAATGACAAACATGTGTTGCAGCTGGTATCTGGTATCAGGCTTTATTGCTGACGCACGGCTACGCACGAATACGCTCTCTATTCGTGTCGCGTATACAAAATACACCCACTACGATTTAACCCATTTATTATTATTTTTTATTACCTTGAAAACGAAACAATAAACCGCATACAACGGTTTATTTCGTGGTTCTGTTGGTTGCTTCTACTTGTTTGAGTGTTGAAAAACCAACCCGGAGCCTCTCTTAGCCATCCCTCCTGAGACTCAGAACGTGGAATCATGCGATTCGCTATGCTTATATTACGATTTGTCTAGTTAACAGTTTTTACCTCCCTTGTCCCACTCCAAGGTCTCCATCACGTCATTCAGAAATGCTGTATTTACTAGCGCAGGTTAGGTATCTTACCAACTACTAGTCTTTTCTGCACTAACCCAAGATGTTTACGTCTGCATTCAATACGTTGTAGTTACACATCATTCTTCTGACAGTACGGAGTGTCTCTGTCGTATTTAGAGATCACCTTTAACCTCAACGCTACTAGTTTTCCTAGGGAAATGATCCTGCGAGTTTCTGAAAAATAAGCTTTACCGTCCTTTCTTGGAAAATAATAATTTTACAGTCCTTCCTTCCTTGACTACGATTTTCAATATTTGTTTTTCATCATCAGGAAGTACGTGTACGTCAGGAGTTAATTGTGCAATGGTATGAGTGGAACAGTTTCTCTACCGCGTGTTGTTTGATAATGGTATTTTCAGGCAGACTGACACTCCTATCAGTGTCTCAATCACGCTGTGACTTTCTGTGACGTCATGCGTTTCGTTTATATGCTCGTATTTATATTTGAAAAATGTTTAATCACACTTAATGAACTGTTAGCCCAGTGTGGCTGTATAATTTTTGTAAACGGTAGCAGCGTTGTTGACCATAAAGCTGAGAGACTTGTTTTCGTGTTCCAGACGTGTTTATAGTCGATATAAAGCTGAAAATACACGTGCTGAAATTAATGTTAAAAATAATAATTTTTTTTGTACAATACTTTCAAATACACGAGTGCCATTCAATACGGAAAGAGACAAATGTTTGTAATTTAAAAAGAAAAACTAAATTAGACGTACTATACTTGCAAAATCATATGTTGGCATCCCTATCATAAAGTTAAAACAGCTTTACCAAACCTAACCTACCTACATTACAGCCAGTAGTTGTGTTGATTGACAAGTGTTTCAACATACATAATCCAGTAATCGTTCAAAAAACATATCCTACAAAAAATAAACTTTTAAAATCAACGTTAAGTGGTAAAATTTCTGACGTCAGATAATGTAAAACATTCGAAGGGGGGGCGATATACCCTGGATCGATCATTATCTACCAGAATCAGAAGCGGTAAAGCATGGAGTGGAAGCATCCCACTTCTCCAGTCAAAAAAATAAACAAGATCCAACAAAGTGATGCTAATGATCTTTGAAATACTCAAGTCCCCAACTTTCTGTAATTTTTGGACAGATTGCCATCCACAATCTGTGCTATATGAAGAGATAAAATTAAAAATAACGTGAAAGCTACGATACTGAAAAAAGACACGGGTTGCAGAGAAAATGTGTGTCTCTTGTTCAGGATAATGCTGGTCTTCGTACTGAATAATCAACACTTGAAACCACTGAAAAATTAGGCTGAGAGATTCTACTGTTCCCAATGAGACTTGTTTTGTTTGCGTCACTGAGCGCAGTCATATACCTACAGCGACTGAGAACTGAAGTGCAATAGTGCAATGTATACTGTAGGTGGGGGTTACATTAAAAGATACGGAACGTCTTACATTTTCTAACTCGTAAACTACGTCATCAATACGGACCCATTTTTGGCTAAAATACTGACAATGTCGATCAATATTATATAACAGCACAACACCACTGCAGTTCCCCGGTTGTTATGTAGCAGATAGGAATGTTTTTCCATCGTGGAGATCCATGAGTAAACACCGTCATCTTCCGAGAAAATTCTTCTGACTTCCTTGCGACTTCTATCAGATTATTTCTGCCTGCCGCGTACTTTGCGTTATTATGTACGCCATTACGATTCACTTCGCTCCTGTAGCAGGACAACTAAAATGAATTAAGTGTAGTCTATTAAAACAACAATTAGTTGTCTGGTTATTTATTGATGATGCCAGCCAGTAGTTTGCAAGCACCACACAATGTAGGTAGCCTATATGCATACGCTCGAATCGAGTGGCGCTGAAGCTTATATTCTAAGACTCCTTCGTCTCTCATTGCATTACAAGCCATGGTACTCAATACTTGCAATAAGTCTTTCCGTTTACTCTAGTCTCTTCTGATTATTACTTTCACAGTACATGACCCGATAAATATTTTATTAAGAACAGGTCTCTACACTTGAATTCCACCATTTCACTCCCCGCTTATCTAATTCTAGTGAGCAAAGGGCGAGGAAGCCAACAAATGTGTCCCGTCTCGTACGGATAGATGCTCCACACCACTTTACCTATAGCTTCGACGGACGTGGGTAAATACACATTTTATGAGATTATACACAAATCTGCCACAATTAATAACACAGCATGCACGGTAGTGCAACTATAATAAGACAAATTCATGTTAAGTTTGACAATCCTGTTATATACCAAGCGTCGTTAGCTGTCTGTGTTAACAAAAATTAAAAAATCTATGTAGTAATTGTTATGAAAGTTTCATGCACATTCGTTACACCAACAAAACAAAACTCTATTTTTAAAAGCACACAAGTGCAACAAACATGTTTTTCTTTTTAATAAGCAATGTTAAAAACAAGGAGCTATTAAAACATAACACATTTTGAAATAATATTCAAGCTACTGGAAAAACATACCTTTAAATCGCTGTTTCCGACACACGTTTTTCCAAAATAGGTACGCATTGAAACATCACAAACACAACTTGGTAATGACAATGGTCAATTGGTTTACGTATACAAACACTGACATATAACAAAACATCACACGCACACATACACTAATTTACACTGTATGTGTGCGCGCGCATATTTACAAACATACATATAAACGAACGTCTCTTTGTGCGAAAACGTCCGTAATATGCGTTACACGCTACCAAAATAAAAATGTTATGTTTTTAAATACTAAATAATGAAACTACTTGTAACAAAAAATTTCATATTGTTGCTCATTAACACACTACTCACTACCACTACAACTTAATACACTTAATAATTTCTTTTTCAGCCTGAACGCTACGTCATCTAGCGGATTATTATCAACTGTTCGGAGCCAAAACACGGTGCATCCCACCACAACAAATGCCGAACAAATGTTTTGAACCAAATGTTTCCGCAACACACAAATAAAACACTTTGCAGGAAAACCCCGTCTTCAAGTGATCACGCCTATGTGTTGGAAAAGTATAATCTTGAACATTATCCAAGCTGTTTATTCAGTTGGGCTGTAGCTCAAAAAAAGCGGTGCATCCAAAATTGTATTTGAGGGGGCTTAACTTCAACCGATAACCCGTAACCGTAATTTTATTCTGAAATTAATTATGTTTGTAAAGGTTAATATGTAAAAAAACAAATAATTCGTTTTGTTAATGCCTATGTGAAACACTGAAGTAAATTCGTATTAACAGAGAGATCGGAGGACCAATTTAAAAGTATTTTTACTCAACTCCCCAATTTTTTCTAACCAACTTTTTTTGAACCTCGTAAGTGATCAGTCCTATCAGAATTCTGACTTGGACAAGCGTCACTTATAAATTCCACGATAAATTCACACATACTGTAACTACGATAAATTGACGAAAGCTGGTGTCAAAAGAATCCACTACGTAAACGACGGTAAGCCTGATTCCTACGTAAATTTGTTCCCAAAACACTATCACCAAAACTAAAGTTTCCGGTTACTTAGGCAACTTTTCAATTAAATTCGTTGGTAGAAACTATGTAGGCCTACTACATATACTTTATTAATTTATGCGGAAACACCCCGGCAATAATAAACTTCTGTAACGAACTTTATCTACGCACATTTCACAGGCTGAATCTGTAACGTCAAAAAGACACAATGTATTCTGTGATGATACATTTATATTCTGATGATCAATATATTTTATTTATGAGTCTCTCATCTGTGAAACGTGTGTAAGATAGAATAAAATTAACTCGCAGAAGACATTAATTATGACTGCTATACAGTAGCAGAAAAATACTTTGATATGAGTTACAATACTGTAGTATTATGCGGATGTGCATCTTACAACATTCAAATTATGAAAAACTGTGGGCAATTCACACAGATCAACACACTTCACGTGTCACTTCAAACACAACCTATCACAAAAACCATTCAACATACTCATCAGGATTTTTAATGGCCAAGGAGACAAATTACTTTATTAACTTCAATAAAGTTTTGTCCGAATCGGTTAAGCAGACCTGCTGCCAGGGACTGAAACCTATAAACAGCATGTCTAAACAAATTAATTTACAGAACGGCTCCCACCAGTGACAAAATGTTATCACTTCTTCGTCAAATAAACTAAAACTTAAAAAATATTTACGTGCCAAAAATATACTATACTTTCCAACTCTGGGAATACAATTATGTGAATTTCTCACGTTTAATTAATTGCGATTCACTTTAGCTACGCATGACAATTTAAACTTTGCCTATTCAAAAATGAAGAACGTCAAATTTTATACAAATAATTGTTGCGCTGATAGTTTAAAACGGTTTTAATTATGGGACGTACAAACGTATGTAGTCGCGCTTACATCGTACTCGCCTCAGGAGAAGAGCAAGCTACACAAACGCGGTTATTTTAATCGGCACGTATGTAGAAAACAATGTAAAACTATACCATACATTAAGTAATTACGTAAACAAACAAATTAATATTTTTATACTACAATTAATTATTTTACTGGAATGCAAAAGTTCCTATGAATACTGTCGCTCTTATTCATATGTAACACAATCAAAATAAAACGAGTGAAAAAGACACGTTAATAAGCCACAGCTGTGTTTAAAATTTATGAGAAAATAAAATTTTCTTTTTTAACTAGCCTAGTAACAATTTTGTTTTACTATTTCTTTTATGAATTTGCTAACTGCTATAATATTTTATTGTTCGACTAAGCTTTTCGTCATTACTGACATCTTCAGGTCTTAAACAAAATTTTCGTAATGACGAAAAGCTTAGTCGAACAATAAAAAATTATAGCAGTTAGCAAATTCATAAAAGAAATAGTAAGGATGGCTGCTAATTTAAACAATACGAAGAATTTTGTTTTACCTATTTAACATTAATTATGATAATTTTACTTTTAAAACAAGCTTACCTGACTTGTCGTTTCTGCACCAATAGTCTGAGGTCTGTTGCTGATGTCGGGAGAATTTTCTTTGTTCTCGGCTTTTAGTTTCTCGCTGCTTTTCCGACGGGGTGGCACGGGTGGAGGATCTGATACTCGAACTTCAGGTACTGGTGAAGAGTTTGACGTAGTAGGTGGGCTTACTGGTGGTGGCGGTGGGCGATACGGAGGTGGCTGACGCAACGACATTGTGGAGCTGCTCAACGAATCCTGAGACAACGACTGAGTCAAGCCAGTGTTTCCTGGAGTATACAGCGAGGACAGAGAATGTGATGTGTTTAGTGAGAGGTCAGGAGACACGGAAGGACTTGCATAACCTCCCGAACCCTGCTGCTCGGGTGTTCGGTAGCGTTTCTTCAGCACCAGATATTTCTCTCCCTAATTTTGTAACAGAAAACACACAAAAAGCTTCGTTATTAACCATACGTAAAAAAAAATTGAAAATTAAATTATGGTTAGTTCTTGAGAATATCCTGTATCTCTCGATACACTGATTACGCTCAAGAAAGCTTTAAAAGTTTCTACACTAAAAAAAGCTTCAACAGACGGGATTATTCATAAAGTACAAAGTGTGGAAACAAAATGAAAGAGAACTTTTTATATTCTGACGTATTAGCCTATCTGCTCAAACATCCTGGATATTTCAAATACGGGCCTATTGTTCTTTCATTTTGCTAAAGTGCGCATAATTTTAATCAACTTTTATAACACCAATCATTGCAGTAAGCTGGAAATTTTTGCTATCTTGGTGACAGACACTGCACGGAGATCAGAATATTTCGAGTAAGTTCAAACATCTTCTGAAACTCTTCTTTGGTGTGTCATATTATTTCTGCTCGCAAAATACCATGGGCTATGACGACACACAATGTACGATTTCCCTTCACTCCAGACCAATTATGCCAGCTCACGTTCATTTTTTTTCAGAATCTCTTTATACTTATCGCTATAACTTAACGCTATAACGTATAGTCTCCCCCTGAAATTCTTCAATCCAAAGTACCAGAATGAATGTCCTTAAAATGCTGTAAAATTTCATTCAATATAAAAATGTATAAATATATATTTTCATTCACACACTCAATATAAAATCATGTTCATGAGTCATACCTCGACTGTAATAACTTCGTCTACTATCATCACTCAACAATTCCGTCTCATATGTGATAAACCACTATAATCAAAACACTATGAGACGGTAACATTAACTTGAGCGTTCTAGCGTTGTTTACTACATTAAAGATCGTCAGATTAGACAATTTTAACATTGAAAATGTTTATAAGGACGTTTCGCACATTTGCGGCCGATCGCTGGTGCGTGATCGAAAATGGGAACCGGTGAGTTTCCATAGCAACTACTTCTTTGTTGTCAATAACGTAGTACACATATAAAACTTCGCTTATGAATGCGACTACATTTCTTATAATCTGTACATTGGTAAATGAAGAATGAATTCATTGATTGGTGAATGAACATAAATATATATATTTTTTAGATTTATTGAAGCATTTTCAATGCCCTTCTCTGTGGATTGCATTTGTGCAATGCCTGTAAATTTTTTTTTCAGTTTCATCACGAAATAACCTCCTTTCGCAAAGACGTTCCCGACTGGTCCTGAGTGCGGAACGTATTTCATCCCACTGCATCTCAATCGTCTTGTTAAAATCACCAATTACACTACATTCGCTGTATCTACCAGAGCATATTTTAAGCAATAAACTAGTGCCGCCTAGTGGCAGGTATTAGTGCCGGTGCCAAAAAATGAGAAAAAAGGGGAGAAATCAGCAAATCACACAGGCGCGTTTGCAGTTGCGTATATTAGCTTTCAGCATTGTCTGTACAATGATTTGAATTTGTAACAGGCCTCCATGTAGTAGTAATCAGCACATCATACTGTAATGTACTTATTGAATATTACATAATTAATTATAATGAATCTATTTGAGTGATTGTGGTGACTTTTTTTAATTTTCCTAATGCCTAAAGCATTTGTGTCAATTTTTACAGTTTATTTCACGAGTAAAGAATGAACATCATGGTCAAGTTAAATTCAAATTAAACAAAATTTTCAATATTATATAAAAATTATATATATATATATTTAATAATTTATAATCACTTCACCTCAAGACATTTTTTCCTTATTTTGAACATGTTTCGGGTACCATCTTGTTTGTACCCATCCTCAGCCTTCCGGGTTTTGTGTCTGGTGAAGTACATATGTGTTGGTTGGTTATTATTGTGGATTCCTGTTGGCTTCTGGTACTTTAAATTAGTTTTATTTTATTGTGTGTGATTGTGGTGTATGTGTTAGTATTTTGTGTATTTTCGATGTTGAGTGCATTGAAAATTGTGTCATGTTTTGTATTGATTTGTGTTTGTTCAGGTATTAGTTTGTTTTGTGTTTTATGTTTGTATATTTGTAAATTTTCCAAAATGTTCATTATGGTGCCTTTGTGTGATATGTGTTTTATTAGTGTCATGTTGGTTATGTTTGGGAATTCATGCCCAGTGTTTATTGCATGTGTGGCCAAATTAGACTTGTATATTTCTGGTTTTTTGTATGCGTTTAGGTGTTAAAAATAACGTTTTTTCAGTTGTTTTTTTTGTTTGACCTATATAACATTTATTGCAATCTTGGCATTCAATTTAGTATATACCATTGGTTGTTGTATTAGCTTTGTTGTGTGGGTTATTTAGTTTTAGTAGACTATTTTTGTTAGTTTTGTATGCTATTTTAATGTATGTGTTCTTAAACAGTTTTGTTAGCTTTGTCATTTTATACTTTATGTATGTGAATGTGGCCCATTTTTTATTGTTGTTATTATTTTTGTTTTGTTCATTTTGATTAATTCTTAATTGTTCATTTTTTATTTTATATATGATTTTATTTTCTATTTTGTTTACAGTGTTTTTATTATATCCATTTTCATATATCTTGTGGTAAAGTGATTATAAATTATTAAATATATATGCATCAAGAAACAGACTGTAGCAAAAAGAGTTTGAATATATATACACGCACACACACATACACAGGTTGGTTTAGTGCCGCCTAGTGCAAATTCCTTAAAATATGCTCTGGTATCTACAGTGTTTTCGAATTTCTTTTTTGCTTTATATTTGAACGTAAGAAAGTATTTAAAATTCGAATTCATAACTTTTATAAATGGACAGCGATAAATTTTATTTGCGGAAAAATCTACGCTAAATTTATTTTTGTCTGTGTCACAGATCAGGTACTCATAACACTTTGTTTTATAATAATAGTCACGAAAAAAGTACTGTTTCGCCTAATAGCCGTATATTTCAATATTGATAACAACTTTACTGGTCTGTTATCTAGTTTTTGTGGCATGTTACATATGTTTCATAATAATCAATCATTGGTACAATTCGTTGTTTACTTAATCTACAAGCACTCTTGCATGTACAATAATAAAAACACACACACACAGTTTCCACTACGAACACTCCAAAATTATGACCTATAAATAAAAATTCTTATAGTTTAACAATAATATATCTGTACAAATAAATCAGTGTGCAGTCAATACACATACTTTAATGAAGGCGATTCAGAGGTCATTTTGAGTAAAAATTTACTAAATGAATCAACAAAAGACAGAATGCTGTAATCCTTATATATCGATACCGATGTGTGCATTTTGGCCACACATGCAATAAACAATGGATATGAATTTCCAGTCATAACCAATATGACACTAATAAAACACGTACCACACAAAGGGACCATAATGACCATTTGGGAAAATTTAGAAATATACAAACATAAAACACAAAACAAATACCTGAACAAATACAAAACATGACACAATTTTCAAAGCACTCAGCATAGAAAATACTAATACAGTATATACACCACAATCACACACAAGAATACCAATTTAAAGCACCAGAGACCAACAGGAAACCACAGCAACAACCATCCAACACACAAATACCTCACAAGGCTCAATATCAGGAAGGCTGAAGATGGGAACACAAGGCTTCCCGAAACATGTTCCAAATAAGAAGAAAACATCTTGAGGTAAAGTCATTATAATATACATATATATATTCAATCACTTTCTGCTACAGTTCGTTTCTTGATGTATATAAAATATTTAAAATTTATATTTATTTTACCTCAAGATGTTATTTTTCCCTTATTTGGAACATGTTTCGAGAACTCCTGTGTTCTCATCCTCAGCCTTCGTGATCTTGCGTCTGATGAAGTATTTGTGTGTTGGCTGGATGCTATTTTAGTTTCTTGTTGGTCTCTGGTATTTTGAAGTGGTATTATTGTGTGTGATTGTGGTATATGTATTAGTATTTTGTGTATTTTCAATGTTGAGTGCTTTTAATATTGTGTCATGTTTTGTACTGATTTGTATTTGTTCAGGTATTAGTTTGTTTTGTGTTTTATGTTTGTATATTTGTAAATTTTCCCAAATGTTCATTATGGTCCCTTTGTGCGGTATATGTTTTATTAGTGTCACATTGGTTGTCTGGGAATTCATGTGAACATCGAAAATACACAAAATACTAATACTGAAACGCCCCCTTTAGTCCCAGAGTTTTTCTTAACCCCCTTTTTCTAACCTCCAAATTTTTTTGTTTTCTCTGGGAAGGCGTCACTTAACATTTAAGACTAGGCTCGTGGCCTAGATGGAAATAAAATGTGCTGAGCCCATAGTGACAGGTCTTGCAAGGAAACACTTGATCAACAATAACAAGATTTTATTTATGCAGCTTGAATTTTAAACAATTACTTTTACAATCATCTATGGTTTAAGTTTCCTTTAATTCTTCCTTCAATTCAAATATCTATTTAAAGCCACATGGTGGTTTAATTACAACAAGAATATTTCAAAGTATCTCCAACAATTAAATAATGACATGCCAAACTACTGAATTTATTATATTTATTATAAACTTGTATTTCTGTATTTTACTTTCAAAAGAATTGTTTTTATTGCATTAGTAAGGCATGAACATACGATAATTATAAGTAGCTGAAGCTGACAATCCATGATCATTAGATAATACGATAATAATTAAATTCAAAGGAAACTAATTACTTAAGCGTGTTGGAGTACTTTCATCTACCTGTTCCCCAGCACTAGGATTAATCGCATTAGTATTGAAACCAGTGATCCCATTAAACCGAGGTTGAAGTTTGTTAATTAAATATTAAAATATGTCGCTTCATTTTTTTTTTTTTTTTAAGAATATTATAGTACTATTATAAATTGAGTAGTCAAGCTGAACCGAATAATAACTAACTAAGTCAACAGGAGTTTAAAATTTAGAATACGAAATAAAAATTGGAACGTGCAGGATCACAAGTCATATGACAGGCAGATACAAGTACTCTCCGGGTATTACATTTTCTTAAGGTCTGGATTTTGTCAATAAATGAATTTTAAATTTTTCTCTTTTGTAATAATAGAATCAAATATTTATATTATACAATGGTAACCCTTGACTTTATGCAAATTCAATTCACAACTAATTATAAGTTATTCATAACACAGTCATCACTGCCCACACTTTAGCATGTCTTCACAAAAATGTTCAGTAATGTTAACTCTGAAGCATGAGTCTAATTTCTAGGAATAGGTTTCTGCGTGTGTGTTACCCGATAACCTGCAGAGTATTTCGTGTGTGAAGTTTATAAAATAAAAGGAAAGTTCCCACCTGATCTTTCGGATTGCACTAAGAATATTCCTGCATTTTCGGTGGGGTGTGAAGAGCGATGTCGGATGGCGTGACGGCGTTGGGGCTTCTTACGCAGGCTCTGCGGATGGGCAAAGATGTAGAGTGCCCATCTCGTCGACCCCTTTCCTCCCGACTAAAGCGGGGAAACCTGAAGCTCTTTATAGAATTATCTAGTCATAGTGGTATCACACGTTACACCGTCACAATCCAAGCCGCACCAAGTTGAAAGAGGCCGATGAAGATGCTGCGCAAACTTATAAAAACTAAAACATTGCTGCCTAAATCTCGTTGTCAAGCAGACGCCACTGCCAGCCAAATGACGTCACCAATCAAAGTTGCAGCGGACGACTGAATCTCGATATCGAAAGCGGGCATCGTAACATGCAGCGATAATGCACCGAACGCACGGAAAATACAATTAAACTGGCCGTGGTGTTTACCTTTCAATATAACCACGGCACAATACATACATCACAATCACACACAATAATACCACTTTAAAATACCAGAGACCAACAAGAAACCAAAATAGCGTCCAGCCAACACACAAATACTTCACCAGACGCAAGATCACGAAGGCTGAGGATGAGAACACAGGAGTTCTCGAAACATGTTCCAAATAAGGGAAAAATAACATCTTGAGGTAAAATAAATATAAATTTTAAATAGTTTACATATATTTTGTAACGATACATATAATCACCATACTTTGGACATAACATTGAACACAACATGTTGTGACATAATAATTAAATGAGACAATACCTACCAAGGAATCAGAATGGTGTACCAAGTATTAAAATCATTTAAAGAAATAATAATTAAAGAATGAAATTACAAATAAAGAATAAAGGTAGTAATGAAAACTAAAACAAGAAAGAAAATATATGAAAATGTGATTAACCCAATGACCCTATAGATTAGGTCAGTGAGCAAACAAGAAACACAGATAATGAAAATGAAAAGAAGTGAATGAATCAACAATAAAATTCAATAAACAGAGAAACAAATGAAGAGCCAGGACATCTCACAATATCTACAACAGAAGAAGGACAACTATGAGATAGATAAAAGAAGGCAAGTGAAGTACAGAGTGAGAGACTACTAAGGAAAGCCAAAACATTGACAGACTATATTAGGTGACCTGACTATGACCACAAATCTAAAATAAATGAATAAGAATAATAACTGATAGTCACCAGTAATGTTATAAAAACAATATTAAAGTAACGAGAAAACAATTATCAAACTATAAATAGTAATTATGAGTATTAGTACATTTAAATAATGGTGTGAAATGTGTAGAACCTAAACTCAAAGTCAACCCATTGTTGTATGTACAAGTGGGGACACATAACCTAACTCCAAGTACTTTTCACATATAATGACAAGAATTAATAAATAAAAACATTGTTAAACCATAATATCTGGTAATGTACTTCAAATAGATGTTACAAGGGTCATACCAGTAATAAGATTAATTACCCAAAGGAAGATTTGTGTTATAATTAGAGTAAATAAACTGACTAAAGTAGACAGAATGGAATGTACCAACTAACTATTCTAAAAAACATGTAGAAAAACTAATAAGAGAGAAAGGGGGTGATATCAGTATCACCAAAGAGACGTAAT
Source organism: Magicicada septendecula (assembly GCA_034769895.1). NCBI lineage: Eukaryota > Metazoa > Arthropoda > Insecta > Hemiptera > Cicadidae > Magicicada > Magicicada septendecula. Next base: position 629,489,471 of record CM068367.1, on the reverse strand, counting down.
ACGACTAACATGATGTAAAACGATAATTATTATCATAAAGTTAAGCCATAACAATGTAATTTAAATAACTTGTAATGTGACACTAGATGTAAGATGTACTGTATTAAGAAACTGACAGCAAAGGGGAATATCCCAATACAAACCAAAGAATTGTATATGTAATAATAACTATAATAAGTATGTTTGTCAAAGATAAGGACTTAAAAACAACTATATAAGTTATAATAAAGATGATTCATGTTACAACCAATAGTGAAGAAACTATGGTTGATTGTAAAGAGTAAAAAACAACAAAAACAAGGTGTACCAAGAAAAACTGAGGTAACCAGAAGTTGTAATGATTCCCTCAGAGTAATTGTAACATAATAGCAATTGTTAAAATATCGGTATGGAGAACCATACATGACTTCCATATTCTAAGATTTATATTTAAAATCATTTTCACCCAAACAGCCAGGCTGTGTCTTACCTGCCTTTTTATTGCTGTATTAAATGAAAAATATTATATTACATTAAAATGAAAAAATTATAATTTTATTGCCTGGCAACAAAATTATTTTATTTTTAACAATTACCATTGTTTCAAAAAGTTTAAATAAATTTTCAAGTACTTTACTCTTGTTAAAACGAAAAAGGTTGCAGGTAAACTACCCCTTCCCCTTAACCGATCTTCACCAAAATCGAAAGTTATTGAGACCTCTACAATTCAGGGACGTATGCAAAAAATTATTTGATTCTGTTTGAATTTGCGGCTGTTATCGTTTGCCATAGAAAATACGCTTGATAAAAAAACGTTGCAGGTAAACTACCCCTTCCCCTTAACCGATCTTCACCAAAAACAATAGGTCTTGAGTACTCTACAAATCAGGGCTGTATGCAAAACATTATTTGATTCTGTTTGAATTTGCGGCTGTTATCGTTTGCCATAGAAAATACGCTTGATAAAAAAACGTTGCAGGTAAACTACCCCTTCCCCTTAACCGATCTTCACCAAAAACAATAGGTCTTGAGAACTGTACAATTTAGGGCTGTATGCAAATAATCTTTTGATTCTGTTTGAATTTGCGGCTGTTATCGTTTGCCATAGGAAATACCCTTGTTAAAACATAAAACGTTACAGGTAAACTACCCCTTTCCCTTAACCGATCTTCACCAAAAACAATAGGTCTTGAGTACTCTACAAATCAGGGCTGTATGCAAAACATTATTTGATTCTGTTTGAATTTGCGGCTGTTATCGTTTGCCATAGAAAATACCCTTGTTAAAAAAACGTTGCAGGTAAACTACCCCTTTCCCTCAACCGAACTTCACCAAAAACAATAGGTCTTGAGAACTCTACAATTTAGGGCTGTATGCAAATAATCTTTTGATTCTGTTTGAATTTGCGGCTGTTATCGTTTGCCATAGGAAATACCCTTGTTAAAACATAAAACGTTACAGGTAAACTACCCCTTTCCCTTAACCGATCTTCACCAAAATCAACAGATCTTGAGAACTCTACAATTCAGGGCTGTATGCGAAACATTATTTGATTCTGTTTGAATTTGCGGCTGTTATCGTTTGCCAAACAAACAAAATTACCCTTGCTAAAAAAAAACCGTTGCAGGTAAACTACCCCTTTCCCTTAACCGATCTTCACCAAAAACAATAGGTCGCGAGTACTCTGCAAATCAGGGCTGCATGCAAAAAATTATTTGATTCTGTTTGAATTTGCGGCAGTTATCGTTTGCCATAGAAAAAAAATCTACAGACACACAGACAGACAGACACACACACACACAGACACTTTTCGGAAAACGACTTTTTTTTCATGTTTTGGGTGTAGTAGAATCAGAATCTGCAATAATCTCGAACACGATTTTTTTTGCCATCACCATACTTCCATTCCTTAAGGAATATGGAAGTAAAAACAACTATTAAATTGTAAAGAGTAAATATAGTTGAGAATGTCATAGAACTGTCAATGCCTAGACAGAGATTATGTGTTTTATAAATAATTATGAGTGGAAACAATGTAAAAAGCACTCAACAGGACTTGGAAAGCATCATCTCGATGAGATGAGAGAGCCATGTGTTAATTTTAAGTAAAAATAATGTATAAGTTTATTGAAAAGTGTATTAATCGTAAGTTACAGAAACCATATTTGTTAATACTGAACTAAAGTATTTCATGTGGGGATCCAAATCATGCGTCTCACAGAATCCTGAACGATGGTGATAATGAATTGTTAATTGAAGGAAAAATAAGGGAAATATGTTAATTATAAAGATTTTATATTTTGTCAGCCCTTGGGCATCCATTCGTAAGCCAAATTCTTGTACTCTCAAAACCAGGGAAAAGACGCGCTGAAGGCTTCTGTTTTGCCGAGGTATTCCGAAGGGTCACTAAAATTAATAAAATTGACCAATCAGAAGTCATCATTAAACATTAGACGCCAGTTCGGAAACCGAAGCGGACACATTCGATTACAGTACTTTGACGAGGAAACCACGCTATTCCAGCGAGCAAATCGAAGAAGAACCGGCCAGCTGATTAAGAACGTTAACCTAAAAAAATGAAAGTGGGGTTATACCGTTTGTAAACAAAGTCGATTTGATTTTTTCAAGTGTACTTTATCGGAGTATGTGCGCATAGGCAGTGTATTTATTATTAATAAAACTTAATAGTGCCAATAAAGAAAAAAGGCACTGAACACAAGTATAGTGACAATTATTAAAATACTTAGAATAGGCTAATTATGACCTTTTTTCGATAACAAATATTATCAGTTACAATTACTGATCGGATGTCAATTGAACATAACAAGGCTTGGGACCTTATTTAAAATGAATAATCTTAATAATCATTTTTAAGAAAAAAAAAAGATAAATGATTTTACTTCTATCAAGTGTTAACTGTTTTAATAAATAACAGTATTTATAATGAATAAATTAAACCATAGCAATTAAACGATTTTAAATGAAAAGAGTTAACAATAGTCGAGCATAATTTTCATAATTGACCTGAGGAACATTACTAGATAGGATGTATCAGTTAATTAATGATGAACCGTAAGAAACTCTGAACATTAGCATTCTAATTAATTTGTTTTGTTTTATGTTATGTTTGTTGAAAATACTTAGTACTGTCTAACTATGTTAACTGGAAATATCAATTTACCTGGTTTCAGGTTATTCAATCTGGTGAATCAGATAATTTTGTTATGAACGATAAGTGATTTTATAAATCGTACATTACGGGTATTTGTTAAGAATGTTAAAGAGTTATTAGTAAGTTAAAGTAAAACGGTTATTATTCAGAACCGCCAGGCCTAACCTCCAATATTGGCGTCAAACGTCCGTTGACGATTTTGTCCAGTTATGTATTTTGTAGACTAAAAAGAACCTACACATTTTTAAACGAAATAAGTTAACCAAACAACCACGTTGAATGGTGACTATGAATATCAGAGTAGCAACCCTGAGAATACAAAAGAGAGTTTCATAAAATCAACCAGTATTGTAAAAATTAAATATTATCAATTACCCGTTATTCAAAGTAATTTCTTAAATGTTATTGGAGAATAAACTATAATGTTAACAGATAAAACGAGTTGACAAAATTTATTTTTACTAGACTAGACAATTTCAGGTTAGAGAGGCAGCTCGCAATAGTTGGCAACACTCTTAGCGGCAATTGGGATGATTTGAACAGTTTCAAAATGTAAATTGTTATCTCAAATCAGTCTTGCCCACAGAAATTCACTTCAAGTAAGTACACTGATAATCCTACACAATTTAATTTTCAGTGAGAAGTCAACCTAACCGATTCGTCTCGTCAACTGAAGAACGTCGAAAGATACAAACCACAAGGGAACATTTTTTTAATAATTAAAATAGTAATAATTAATCGAGCTTTTGAAAATTTTAAATAAATCTCGTGTGGCTGGTAACCCATACGTACGCAGGCGGTACGACTTCGTGTTGTAACTATATATATATATATATATATATTTGTAATGGTATCCTCCGAGATTTCAAGTCCATTTCCACGGATGGCTACATGATACTACTGTTTGTTGGTCTGTTGCTTGTTATAGTATAATTTTTCATCTGAATTTTTGTTATTCATATGTGGTCTAATCCAGGATAGGTGAAAATTTCAAAATTAGAGTATGTGAGCCACGTACAAACACTTTTAGCCACAAGACTTCCAAACTAAACACTAATATAAAAGGCAAAAAAGTTTATACACTTAGAAGACAAAAAAGTTTATATGGAAAAGGTAGACTTAGAAATACCTAAACAGATAATTTGCAAACCACTATGGCCAGGCTATTAGAAGAAATAAAACAAACCTACAAAAATTAATCAAGATATAGAGCTATATATTTTCATACAATCCCAACGAATAGGGAAGCTCATCATGGTGTGTGTCCTAAAGGAAAGGATTCATGGTGCACGTTCAAGAGTTTCCTTAGTCACACAAAAGTTTTCTACCTTTCAGCCAGAACCCGAATGAATCATTTAATGGTTTTATCTGGAACAGCTATACCAAAAACTGGAGCTACACCAAAAACTGACTTCGTGGGCATAGAGACACTCACTCTAAGTGTCCATGAGGCTATGAAACCTGGACCCATATAAATGATCCATTATCTCAGGAACTATATATGCTATCACCTTGAAATTTTCACCGTTTGTTCTACACACACAGTGCAAAAACTGCTACTAGAATTGTAGAAATATGTAAAACAATGAACCTATAAAATATCAGGCACAAGGAAAATTAAAAAAAAAAATTAAATTTATATTAAAAATTCAAAACTAAAAAGTGTCTTAATTGTTCATCATCTTCTTTCACAGCACTAACACTTTATCTAAAAATGAAACTTTTTCTTGTGAAACTTACTGTTTTATCTCGTCGAACGCGTTTCGGCATACGTATTCGCCTTCTTCAGCTCAGAGACAGACTGCCAGCATAAATGGCATAAATGCTCGCAGTCTGTCTCTGAGCTGAAGAAGGCGAATACGTACGCCGAAACGCGTTCGACGAGATAAAACAGTAAGTTTCACAAGAAAAAGTTTCATTTTTAGATAAAGTAAAAAGTGTCTCTGTGCAACTACATAGTAGTTATTGCTGCACATTTAATTGGTCACAAACTTAAGCACATTTAATGTGTATTTTATATGGGATCCATGAACCCCATGGTTTCATGAACCCGATTTCACAAACTTAAGTAAAGTGAAATCAGAGACGTATAGAATCAACAACCTGAAGAAACAAATGGAAATTCAGATGATACTGCTACCAATCACTAATCCACCTTCCCTGCCCAAGCCTGTCAAACTGATACAGTTGGGTACATGAAAGCTGATTAGAAAAAAGCCTTTGTCAAAACAAGAGTACTGCACTACAATTCTGGACAATACCTGCAATATCAAAGCTTCTCCATTTGCCATCAGGACACCACTCTGGCACCGACAAATAGAATGAGTAAAAAATTTGTTATTCAAAGTAAAAGGGATCAAAAGGCATATCAAGGTGGCTGAGAATAAAATACAACCTTGTATTTCATCACACCTTGTAATCAACAATGGGATGATTATATAAGTAAGGTGAACTAAGGTTCAATACTTATTCACTTGGATTTAGGTACATCAACGTCTGTAGGTGATTAGATCCTTAGATTCAAAATTCAAAAAGTAAATTCCAAACAGGAAAGGTGACATTCGTCTGAAACCTTCAGTTACTGTCAACCCAATGTCTCTTATTTCTGCAGAGAAAATCGAACCGTCCAAAGTAACATGAACACTGTCAAACAATAATTCATAAAACAATAATTACTTTGCATCTGATCAACTATTCTGAATGTCACTCACGTTGTTAACATCAGTTCATTTCAACATTGCTTTATATTAAAGATACAGTCCTTAACATTTCCTGTTTTAAGTTGTTTACTCAGTTATTTCACAGACAGCTGTAAGTTATTCCTGGACCATACTATTTATTCCATCCATTACATGTTAAATGCACCAAATACAGCTCTAATTTACCTGACATCATCTTCTGAATCACACAGAGGCTACTGTGATATAATTAAGTCATGCACCTTATCTCTGAATTATATTAATTTTCAGTTTGTCTCAAATGCATATGTAATTTTAGAAGTTAAGTCCACCTTTAGCTTTCAATTCAGCCATAATGATGCATTCTGTATCCCATATGTAATTAGTTAGTTTGTTTTCAATTGTGCTCAATTAGATAAACTAATGAATTAGGACATATGACAGGATTTTGATGTATATATGCTGAATGATAAAATCCAACAGGATTTTGATTTAAACAGGATGGGTGATGAACTAACCAAACAAATGACATACTACGCCCCACAAGACAGAAGAAATACAGGATGACCACACAGAAGACGGAATGAAGTGCGAAGTCGGAGCAGTCAGGCACCTAATCCTTGAAGTGCAGAGGATGATAATTTTAAAAACTACATTCATCAAACAATTTTCGGCAAATTGTTGAATCTATAAATTGTTTTTGTGTAACTAACATTTTATTTATGTATTTATTTATTTTGTACTGAATTTTAGTCAATAAGGACAAAAATAGGAGAGACAGACGAATGATATATTAACATGCCTAGTAAAAACGTTTTGAACTTTCTGCTGCCTATCAGGTTCAATAGACTGCCTCCCCAGTTAACAAGCTGGAAGCATAATCACTACAACCGTGAATACTTACACAGTGGATACACTTACTTACATTTGCTGAACACATGTTGAAATCCTGTTGGTTACATTCTGTAAGACAGAATAGCAACTACATAGTTTGATCTACCTGATCTACCTTACCATCTTGTAGTTAGTTGTACAAAAAGGTGACAAATTTAATAATCTATGGCTTGACATCAAATAAAATATCAAGGCAATGTTAATCACACACATATAAGGCCAGTTTCTTAAATTAACAGTTGTGCAATACGAGATAACGGTGGTTTATTGTACCTAGGCATGTACTGTATACAGAATATGCAATTATTGTGTGTGTGTGTGTGTGTGTGTGTGTGTGTGTGTGTATGTGTGTGTGTGTGTGCGTGTGTGTGTTTTCTTGCAGGTTTCCACACAGTGATCACAACACAATGAGAAGTGAGCTAAGATGATGCTTAACAACATAAAAGAGACTTTTTAAGAACACCATGAGATATCAAAATAACAAGCTGAAGATTAAAGAAAAAGATGCAGTCAATCCAGAAAACAAAAATTTCAACTTGAATACAAGGAATGTAAGTAATAAATATTTATCTAATTGTCTGATTTCTCCAATAACACATTCTCTTCTTGAAAATGTTCAAGAACTCGTTCATACGATGAAAGTTACTGGAGTACAAATATGCTACAGATTAGAATCTGCTTATACGAGGGTAAGTCAAAAAGTAAAGAAAAATGTCAAGAATCATTATTGTTACTTACACTTAAATGAATAAAGCCTGTATTTATTTTTTTACAACACACTCCCCTCCTAACTCTAATGTACTTTGCCTCAACAATGGTTTAAATTCATTCTTGGAAGAAACTATTCAGTCTTATGTACAGACCACTCACACCTCTTTTATTGACTTCTTTATCAGAAAAAAACATGATTTCCTTCCAACTCTTCTTTCAACAGATTAAAAAGAAGTAAACCACTTTGAACCACATCAGGACTGTATGGTGTATGTTTTAGTAGCTCAGGACCAAGCGCTATGACAAAGACTTGTTTTGTTGCCAGTATGAAGTGAAGTGTTGACCTGAGGTAAAGGTTAAACTTTTGAAGTTTAACACTTTTGGGATTTTACTTTTGGCTTCGAGTAGCTTACAGCAGTTTTCACTGATCACTATTCACCTTTAGCTGTGAAATAAACATTGTTTATCCACTTTGACACTGCTACTACTCTTTGAAAGGGAACTCACTTACCTCTCTGTTGCTCACTGTAGAGAGAAATCCAGCTATTTTTAAAGCTATTAATTCACCTGCCAATAAGCTTTGAATTGTTGGCAATAAGAACTGACTGGATCTATGAAAAATTGTTTTTTTGTTGAATTAAATATATAACAGGGACCACACCACATTAACTTGTCACTGCTCACAGTATGTGGTGAGCAGGTAATTCCTAGTGCTGTGAATGTAATGGACACTGTAAACTTTAATAATGTTGGAGGCAGAATAATGATATTATTATTATTATTTTATTATTATAATTACTAAATAGTTCTTGCTTCCACTCACTAAAATAATTCTTTCCATGTTGCTGCAGTTTACAATTAATCTCATTAAGTTTCACATCCTCTGAGTTTTGAAAACATATAAACTGCTCCCAATATCGCTTCTTCCTTGGTGCAGTTGACCAATGGAGCATTCATTAAACTCATTTACGCACACTATCAAACCACTAATAATGAATCAATATTTCCAACAAACAAACACTCAGAAGTTATAAGTTGTAACTCAGCAGTCTTGATCGAGAAGGAAAAAAATGTCTCTTTATTTTCTGACTTTCACAATCACAAATTGACATTCCCTCGTACAATCACAAAAAAATGCACCTTAAACAGATTCTAACACACCACTACTTTGAAAGTAAGTGTACTAAAATTTATTACAAGCTGGACCTAATTCTGTACACGATGGACCTAATTTGTGCATGATGAAAATATGCAGTCTACAGTATTCTGAATGACTAAAAATGCACATGACAGCTCCAAAATAAATTTAAAAATTATATTAGTCAAGAGTTTTATGTTGTACTTACTTCTTCACTGCGGACTATTGTTGCAACAGCATTAACAATCTCTTTAAAATCGTTTCTTGCTTGCACTGTAACAAAACATACAAATAAAAATTAGGCTCGAACTCTATCCTTGGAAATAATGTAACAAATTTTGTCATATAGGATGGATATAAAACTGGTCAGCCATTTTAAACAGTTGTACAAAAAAACTTGTATACATTGTGATCAGAAAAAGCCCCAAGTTGTTAACACCCATTCAATACAAGTAGCACAGACGCTTAAAATTACAAGGGTCATAAATTATATTTTCTGAGATACCCTCAAATTTATTCTATAAGCAACAAAAATATTGTAATGGTTAATACACCTATAAGATTGGGAAATCAATAATTGATGTTACTGAAGATTAGATGGTCAATCTCTACAGGAGAGCATTTAAAAAATGAAACATTCAAACTGTTACATTAAAAAAAAAAAAACTTAAAAACAAGATTTAGAAAAAGTACATCTATATAATTAGTAAGTTTCCATTTACATAAAAATCATTTATACTCCTCCTAGAGACAGTAGTCAGTGTCAGTATTATCACAGACACAAACAATGTGAGGCACCTTTTCCATGCTACAGACCTGCTTACAACATTAGTCACAAACATGTCTTTTCTTTCTTGTTAATAACATTGAAGTTAAACAAATTTAAACAATAAACTACACAGTAAAAGTGGAAGTAAAAGAAAACTTAAAAGTATTTACTACAAATAAATATCACAATAGATATGGAACCAATAAGGCAACACAGAATATAAGCACATGGAATAACACAATGAAGCTGAAGCCAAACTAGCAGAGAATGCTAGTACTTTGCTCAAAGACAGACAGTGGAGGACCAAACCACCCTCGCATTCTTTGTGTTGGCCACCAACGCATATTTTTCCATTATCAGATAATGCAAATTACTTTACAGAAATCCTTTACTAAAAATGCATTCAATGAGGAGTAATTAGGTTTCTGTGCACACAAAGAAGCAACCCAAACATAGTGCAACAGTAAAAAAAAAATAAAAATAAAAAAGAAGTATACGTGTTATACTGAGAGCTGAGCAGAAGTCACTGAACAATATCTGTCAAATGATGATAACATTTATCCAGATGAACAAAAAGTAAACTACAACTAAACTAATTTCTTACATTAATGAAGTTTGTAACGAATATACATTAATGAAATTATCCATGATATTTCATGAAGTCAAAACATGGAACTGTTTTGCTTGTAACATGTAATGCATGACACATGTAATGTAACTCAAACACTGAAGAAGAGGGCATCCTGTCATGCACAGGAACTTTTTGTTGTCAAAATTATGGTAAAGGAGTACTGTCATTAATGAAGAACTATTCAGGGGTAAACAAAAAATCTAGGGACTGGAGGACAAGAATCACATACCATTCTAAGCATTGTAACCTTGAAGGAAGTACTGTCTATCTCAAACACGCACAACAGTCATACAGAGGACACTTGTTTGAGTAATGTAGGCACTGTCATCATAATTCCTTATTTTTCTGCCATTGCTTCAATAACATTTGTGACTATAGATCAGAAAATTAAGTCTTCTCATTAGGTTAGGTTATTTTGATTATCACATTTCATTACAATCTGGTTTTACTGTGATCATTTCTTATCTTTGTGGATTTATGGTTTTCATACTCTCTAATCCACTCTTACATCTTCTGTGATAAGCACTAAATTACTATCAACGTCCAAATAAAGTATGTACATAGATCTACCTGTATAATTGTCTTTAAGGAAGAAATGTTTACTACAATTTTAAGAAAATGTTAAGACTCCGCTATTAGAGAATGTTTAAAGTTTTTCCTATGAGTTTTCACTGCATCTTTTTTATTTATTTAGTTATTATTTTTCCGTAATGTACACAAAACAAATTGCATGTATTTTATCATAAATATTTTGCCTCAAATTCACAGCATATTGTTCCAACTATTTAGTAATAAAACTAAATCCCATTCTTAAAATCCTTATGATCAGATAAGCAAATAGGCTATATTACATTAAAGAGAACTGTGTTATAACAATGTAAGTATTCAATGGTGTGCACATTTTGATATCTTCGGCTCATCAAAACTGCTGAATGACAACATTTTTGTCAAATACGGCAATGCACTGTGAAGGGCTCAGTACTGTAACTGTACTACACTGTGAATGACTCAGATTGTAATTTTTTATAATAATTCATAGTTATATTTAGAAGCTTAACTGTTTTACAACTGAGAGATGTAACTGAAAAATACTGTTCCAACAAATTAGGACTTGTTAAGACAGACTATGTTGTTAACTTGGTTAACAATCACGATTGTCCACTTCTTTTAATTTATTATGTTATACCTCTCTACAAAAAAATTATTTATAATAAGTGAAAATATCATTAAAAATTATCTTATTTGGAACTGTCATTTCAGACAGACTCTAATTTCATCAAAAACTTGTTAACTTGATTTTATTGTATTGTTATAAAACAATTTTTACGGTTTATAAAAATACAAACTTCAGGTTGTTGAACTATAGTACTCATCCTCATATTGTATTACCTGCAAACACATAACCTTTGACAAAAACTGAATCCCGAAATCGAAGCGTAACTACCAATTACAGAGTCCCACATGTTTGAGACGAACCCTTTTGTTTTTTGGTAAAAATTCTCAATTTATGCAAACAACATTGAATATAAAAAAGTTGTGATAATTTTGTGTAACCATTCCATTTACCATCATGCAGCACCCCCATAGCAAATTCTGTCTACACAACATTGTAATAGTAATTTGGTGCAGTGTAATTTAAAATCTCTGATGTAATTTTCCTTATTTTCTTCTGTCACTCTATTGTCTATTAAGTGGTACTTTATGAAAAGCTACAAGGAGAAATGAACTTTGATTCTACTTAAAAATGAATGTTAAATTATGTGTATACGTATAATGGACAGGGGCATCCTATCCTATATATGTTTCAAAGATACTGAATATTGTGTAAACATATATAAAGTTGGCAGAATATCCCAGTTAGAGGGATTTCCCACGTGCTAATTATGCTATTGGCATGAAGAGCAAACTAAAGCATCTACCCCAAAAATAATTACAATCCTTCTGAAAGAAAGAGAATTTCATAAATGATAGTAAGATTACAAAGGAAGAAAAACAACCATACTAATTATAGGGGGAGGGGGGAAAATTAAAAAATTTCCCTGGTACCTAACCCAAAAATATATCCAATCCTTAAAAGATAGACTATCGAGAAATGATGCTAAGCTTATAAAAGGCAAAAAGACAGCAATGTCATTCTAATACTTGCACGTAAGTAACATAAAGTGTAATTAAAATCAGAAGTTAAACAAATACTATTTACCACAAACAAAGACAAAACATATTATGTTACAATATGAGATCCAATATGAGATACAATATATTACAAATTTCCATTTGTAAAAATATATTTTCTATTTCATTTTGTGTTCACTGATATATGAACTGGTACAATACTTATTAGCAATTATACAATCTCGTTTACGAAGAGTAGAAGTACAAATGAATATGTACAGCAACCAAAAATTCTTTATAGTCTACAGTGTTAGTTCCCCTTTTGATACATGTTTCAACTATTAGGCTGAATAGTTGAATACTACTTACAATAAACAAAATTAAGTTATTATCCAGTTATTCTTAACCCATAACAGCATAACAGCCTGATGAATTGAGTGTCTAAAACTGCCAATGTAGTTCAATTACACAAATAAAATTCTTTCAAATACAGTTCTCATTTCATGATATTTAATGTTTCAGACACTAATATAAATGGTATGTATACACAACTTCATTCATTTTTTTCACCAGTAACAATTCCTTTTTATACAGTAATAGAACAATGTTATGTAATTAAAACACTTCTCTATTTTATACTAGTGTCAGTAGTCGGTTTTTGATAACATAATTCTTTGCATGGTATGAAGCAACTTTAATACAGTATGATCAAATAAAATACATCATACTGTTTTTAAAGGTTCACATAGTTTCGGGGCACTCTCACATTAAACATCCCTAAAACTGAATAGCACTACAGCTAAGCATAGCTCAGAATAAATATTATTTAAAGCAGATGTCATTTATTCATATACATGCATATAACAATTTCATGGGATAATAATGAGATGGTGTTCAAATATATAGGCTACATTCAAACTTTGTTAAGCACATTTAATTAATATGAATATTACACATTTAATTTTCATCTACCGAATTAATATAAACGAATCATTTTACAGGGAAGGAGAATACATATATAAATTCTACCCTAAAACAGCAAAGTACTAACATGAAGCGTGTGGTCCTTAAGTAGAAAAAAAGCAAGTTCACGTAAATGAACCTAACCTTAAATAAACTCCTAACTTATTGGGAAACAATAATTTGTTCTGGATGTTAATACTTGGTTACAATAAACATTAGTTTACAATATTTAGTTTTCACAACACAAACATATATAATCTGCAGAAGATTTAACAAAACTTTGTGACAGTCGCACTCAAAAATATTTGAATACCGTAGTCATTATATTAATCCTCGTACTGCAGTGTAGTAATCTTTATGTAAATACAGGGGGCAGGAAAGTAAACAATTTTCAATTAAAAACTGATTTAGATTTAAGTATATTTGTTTCACACAATAGTTGAAATCCACTTAAAATTTAACACTTATTTTATCTTTTTCATACGACAAATTATTACTACAAATTATTTCTGAACAACGTAAGACATTCTAGAATCTATTTATTAATACAAAATAATAAAGGAATATGAATCATGTAAGTGTCACAATTTGAATATATCAAGAGGTTATAATTTTTAGGTTATAGACCACTCCCACAACGTTTTATCAATGTTTCATAACCAAAAAAATACAAAATCTTACCTCTGTTATCTGGGTTTGTAAGAACTGTTTTGAAGTGTTTGACAAGATCATGATTTGTCACTTTTCCACCTTTCAATAACATAAAATCACGAACTGCTTCTAAACTTAACACCACTTCGGACATTTTCAAAACAACTAACCAAAATAAAAGTGACGATCACCTATCGAACTGAAGACGTATCGATCAATCGCAAGAAACGAGGGAAATTTAAAATGAATATGAATTTTTATAAACCTTTGCTTGCGCGCTAATACACAACAGGATTTTTAGGACAAACACAGTTACCTCTGCATTATCTATTCAGTAGAGTGGTGTTACTTTCGTGAGAAATACCTGAATGCGTCATTCAAACTTTGTTGTGGTAGTAGCCATTAAACATGGAAAGAAATAATTGAATGTAATAATTTTTAACGTTAAGGTAAATACAAAAATTTTAACACTGTTATTTGCATTAGGTCTACATTTTTTGTTCAGTATTTGATAATTAATAGTCAATACTAGAAGTTATTTACATCCCAATTAATGCCCATATTTAACTTATAAATTGTTAATTATAATTACGATGATGTTAAAAATGAATTGTTAGTTTACATTAAAGTTAGGTAACGTTAACTTATAGGCTCGCATTACAGTTAAATTACTGTGTATGTAATATCAGCATGTCTTAAAATATACTTCAACTTAAGCATTACACACACGATTTATTTAAAAACAAATTTCAATTATGTCGCTATTTTTTCGTTAACCGTTCGGTGTAGGTCTACAGAGCGTTTCGCGATTCATGCTTGTCTACTACTTACTCAAAGGGCTTAAATTGTAGTTTTTTTTAGCACATTGCTAAATAAAAGTATGTACAGTAAATTGTGAAAACATTAAAAACGCACATACGTAGTCTATTACTTTATATACACTGCATTTATACACTTTTTGGTAACAACTTTTTTCTGAATAATTTTGCATTACTAGATACGCGTTATGTCATATTTAAACTCCCTAACCTATTTTCTCTTTCTGACTACCATTTTTTTTATAAACTGCACTTTTCCTGTAAAGTCGGACCAAAAAATTAACTAACCGTATAAGTCTTACCTAACCTTTCTCGTTTTTGTATATTTTTTCTCTATTAACTACTTATGTTAAAATAGTGTCGATTTTACTCAACTAATCACATTAAGAAAGTGTACTTAGCACTTTTCAGTGGTTCGTTTACATTCTGTTTGGGGTGTAACTATATTAAAGAGACGGAATTTTCAGAATTTGATTTATTTATTATTGCTAACGTTCATTGAATTTAATATTTTCTGCAAGTTAGTCCGGAAACACTTTTATGCTTTAGTCACATCTAACAATATAATTTCTGCAAACGAAAATAAATTGATGATTATTCAATCAATTTTTTAAAACAGCACATTAGTCAAACTAAAAACAGATGGTTTGCAAATTTCATAGCTGGCAGGATGATATCAACCTATTACCAAAATTTTAATATACAATTATATCATTATGGAGGCTAGGAGTTACATTTGACCCATACCGTACTAAAGTACTGAAGTAAAAATCGAACGCTACAGCCGGTGGTCGCTAAAAGCGGTAACCCATCATGAATAATTTTGTTAATAAGCCTATTTTTCTTATGTTTTTTATTTACTTTTTCCTTATCATTTACTTACACCTGTTCATTATTTATTAAAGTACCGTAAAATAAGGAAACGTTTAGGAAGTATCAAAGAAACATTTTCCAACAAAAAATATTTAATAAGTCTGAACAAAAATATATGCTTTTTGTTATGATTTTTAAGTACGGATGTCTCAATATTTTTCAGTAACAAAAAATGCGTCTTTTACTATCGTCTTCATGTCAGGAAGAATCTGAAAATCTTGTGAGATGTCGTTCCCAACGATACAGCTACAGATACAGTACAAAAAGTAAACTTTTCTGTAATAAAGGATAATGTTATAAACAACTGAAATCAGGACGTAACCAGGGCTTACACGGGGGGGGGGCGGTGAGATTAGCTTCGACTCCCGTTGTTCTTCAAATTAGCAATCCAGCTTCTTTCTCTCCCATATAGTGTTAAACGTTCTCGGCGGGCATAATTAATTCTTGAACGTGAAAATAATTATTTACAAGTAAACTTGCTTAATTGATATAACAACTATTTAAATTCTTAAAACATTCGGTCTAACCAAACACTAAATAAAATATTTTGGCAACCATCTTGCCTTTAATTTGTTTGGGACACTGAAATTCTCTTGTAGGTATGAACAAGAATGCAGATTCGCTGCAGGAATAGTCTTTTCACAAAATTATAGGTCACCAAACATTTATTCTGAGTAATTTGACGTAAGGGAAAAAATAACTTTTACAAGCGTACGAGTGTCACAGTTAATGTCCACAGGAGATTGTCTGTTAACAGATGAACACTGAAGACTATCACAAGCGTTAAAGGCCCATCGTTACTTTTATTTTCGATTTTTTTCTCCAAAGTTTAAGTTAGATGAAAACACCATCATTGTCTGCTTGGATAACAATAGCATTTTTCTACTAACCGACTCAGCTTTTCTTTTCTAGCATTCGGCTTTCAAGGTAGGTTTGAATAGATACTGATAATAACAGTTTATGTTTCTAAAATTCTTCTGTTACCTGTACGGTAAAGAAATACATAAACGGGATGTACGTATTTGCTGCAAAGTAATATTCAGTTTAAATAAACAAAAAGTAATTCGACGAATCACTGAAGAAACGTAGAGGTGGAAAATTATTTAGTTACACTTGTAGCATTATATTCTTAGTAGCTTTAAGTCAGTGCCAACACTGCAAGCAGCTGCTTTGACAAAATTAAAAATTGATTCACATTCTCTTCAGCATTTTTGCGCATTAGTCGCAGCTCTCATAAGCAGATCATTGACGGAAAAATCAGCACTCTTATGCCCGTATCTTGCTTCTGGAGTTCTTTACACAATGGAGAAGTGTAAGCCAAAAACAGATGCAAGAACGCACGTAATAACACAACATTCATTGTTTAAAATAATCTATTTTAACTTGCTTGCTTTACAACTATCTATCGGCACAATATCTAATAGGTTTATTGCCCCACTATTTGAAACAGAACACTATGGGAAGCATTTATCCTGCGTTATTTCAATTTTTACTTTTTTATTATATTTTGAGTATTTGTCATTACTAATTCATTTCTATTTTATTCGATTAATTTACATAATATAATGCCTTTTATTTCAACAATTCTGTAGGCCTACTTACGTCTGGCATACGGATAAGAAATTGGCTTACGCTTTACGTTGAATGAGTAAGAAATTACACTGATTTTGGAGACTAGCATGGGAAGGGGTGGCTTTCCCTTCTATCCAACTACCTGATCTCTCTCTGTAGTTACGTCACCGGCTGAAATTGCAATTTTAAAAAGTTACATTATAATTAGAAGACTACAGTTTCCCGTAGTCTCCTTTAATTTATTCGCGTATTCTAGGATATAGTATGTGTTCCAGAGGAATATCACACACATATTTGCATTATGTTAAAAGTGTCTGTACGATTTGATGGATGGTCTCTCGCTTAGGAAGATAATCTCACCTGCATACGAAGTGTGAATACTGAACAAACGTCTACTAAGAAAACAAATTTCTTTGTTAATGATCACCGTTTAACTGGTTTAATCACTTTTGTACTAAGGTGCCAAAAATAAAAATATCACGATTACTTATAGTCACACATCACTGAGACGGATGGTGAAGTACATTAAATTCTTTGTGTATTCTCATAGCCTTTTCAATAAGCAGCGAACGACAACAAAATGTTATTGGGGTTTATAATTAATCCTTTCTTTAACAAGTTTAATTAGTGTAATCCTGTTCCGTTTTACAGTTTTGCTGAAAAAGAAATATCGAAGAAAACCGTTTAAAATGTAGCTGTAATTGTAGCTGTAATAGCGACTACCGGTACCTGACAAAGCTTTTTCACTCTAACGAGAGAAGCACTCGCTTTATAGGCCTACTTAGTGCTCAAAAAATGATTATAACTAAATGTAACGCATTTGTTATAAATTACAAAGAACTCAAGTAAATATTATAGAAAGTAATACAGTAACTTGTATCGCGTTTGTTCACTAATGGCGCCAAGAGCTTGGTCGCGCGTTTATTTATTTATATAAAACTCGCACTATAGAAACTCTTGTATTTTCAAACCCGTTAAGCTAGAGCTTATACAAATTGAATAAAAATTAAACTCAATAGATTTTGATAGTTTAATTTCCTTACATTATATATCTATCACTAATAACAAAAATGTTTCTCAACTTTTTCATGCCGTAATTCGAAAAATCGTAAGCAAACGTTACATATTTTTTTTTCTATAAGTTTGAAGAGCACAGATTAAAAATTAAGTACTTCATCGCCTTATTGGTATATTAAGCTAAACATGGAATTAAAAACAATCCATTTACGTGAATTGGCAACGGAAATAGGACAAGTTATGTTTGAAATTTCAATAAACTGCTGAAATATTCAATTTATTGCTTTTCTATTTCTCACAGCTTTGCTTATGGCCAAAATAATTAAAACTTTTGTGGATTGATAAAGAATAACGATTTTTACATTATAAAATTTTAAAAATTGTAACACTAAGTTTTGGATGACTAAATTTTCAAGTCCTGCAGTACACGCGAGCGAAAAACCTATTACACATGTACGTATTTCCCTGTCTTCCCCATTGTGTCATGAGACTTCTGCATGAAGTAGGATAGTAATGACTATTTAGTCCTATATCTGCACGTTCAGTTAAGAGACAACGGCAGGACATGGAAATGTATTGTTCACCGAAGTGCTTCTGTTATTGGGCTGCTCTCAAAACATTTGCTTATTTTCCTATCTGATTTACATTGTAGTTGAATATTCAACTTGGCGTGAATATTTATGTAGAGTTACGTGCTTAAAGAAATCCAATAAAAATTATATGCCTTTAACATTGTATGCTGCATTGAGTTTTTAATTTCTTTTGTGTGTCTGAAATTGTGTGTGATGTGTCTGAAAAGAAACAAAATTTACAAGCATTTCACAAATGCAATGCACAGAGAAGGGCATTGAAAATGCTTCAATAAATCTAAAAAATATACATATTTATGTTCATTCACCAATCAATGAATTCATTCTTCATTTACCAATGTACAGATTATAAGTTAAATGTAGTCGCATTCATAAGCGAAGTTTTATATGTGTACTACGTTATTGACAACAAAGAAGTAGTTTCTATGGAAACTCACCGGTTCCCATTTTCGATCACGCACCAGCGGTCGTTTTCAAATGTGCGACACGTCCTTATAAACATTTTCAATGTTAAAATCGCGACGTTTTTAACTACTTCGTACAAACCTCAAGTTTACAAAATTGTCAAAAAGCGTGCAGATCAGTAATAATAAAACTTACAGATCGATCATGATGCAATTTAAATAGTGTGTATATAAGAATGTTTTAACGTGTTCGTGAAAACAAAAATTTTAACCACTTTCACTAAAGCAAAATCCTTACCGAATTTATAAAAAGACTTTCTCATTACTATGTGTCGGATAAACTCAGTCTTAGGATTGTTTTAGATTTCTTGGTTATTGTTATAGTGAACAACATTTACGAAATACAAACACGGATGTTTCCATTTTATACAGATTTTTAAGTAGTATATCGGCTAACATTTTTAGCCATTCTAGAACGTAAGAGCCGTATACAGCTATCAGTGTCAAATGAAGGCGCAAACGACTCGATCGGAGCCGGCGTTGCACTGTATAGCTCTCTCATGTAAACCGTTACCCGTCGGCATCACAGCCACTGTAATCAGTCGTAACTATTTTTTATCTCGCAACTAAACAGTAGTTACGTCGTTTCTGCATATCATTAAATAACGATTACACCGACAGCAGGATGACGACGACACGAGAGTCGGCTTCACTGACGACGGTAAGCTGCGGTTAATGAATACTGATTGTGGCAACAGCGCATTAACGTGGACACAAAACGCTAAGCTCATCTTAATAACTGTGCAATGCGATTGATGCACAGAGATAGTACAGGTAAGTGCCGTACTTTTAAGACCATATTATTACATCAAAGGCTTCCGAGTGTCATTCTTTTGGCCGATGTAAATCGCAAATCGCTATTCCAGAAGTTAATGGCGTAAGTTCGTAAATAATTATTATGCATGAATTCATCTTTAACCATTATTCAACTAAGTTTTTATGTTTTGGTCTAAACAAAATATTTAAGTATGTGTAGGTAACTCTGTAACTTCGTTTAGTAGCAGTATGAATGATGATAAGAAACCATTTGTTAATACTTCATAATGCGAAATTAGAGTTGTTTTAAAAGATGGATGGATACAATAGAAATACATAATATTGTAGAGCTGAATATTCAGTTTTAATGATACCAACTTGTCCGGTGTAAGAGACATACACCAACGATTGCGACAAACTACATAAGAAAGAGTAGGCCTTTTCGAGAAAAGCTGGCAACTCTAATTCAAAAGCCAGGCAACAACCATGCACACAAATTTACACTAATGGCTTGCAAGATCTGATAATTAATTACCTGTATATTTATTCTAATTCAGTAACGTGTCTATATATTTGATTATGTAATTATCAATACTTTTGTGAACGTAGATAAAAAAAAACAAAATACGCAATTACCGTTTTACTGATGTAAAACCAATGTAGTTAAGAAAAACTGATACGTTTCAGTTTTCACTATGGAACGAGTGAAGCTTCACTGAAACTTCAAAGAACGTTATTCTTCAGCCAGATTTGACTGATAGAAAAAGATTCCTTTTCTTGTCTTCAGGTGAGAAAAGTAACGATTTGAGGTTAATCTTGAGGTTAGATCTTGAAAAGAAAGAGAAGCCTAGTATTTGGAAGCTAAAAACGGTTCACACTTAGTCGATCAAGCAAAGAACACAAATAACAAATTTACAGAATTGAGGTTTATAAGATTTTTTTTGCTAAGAAGTGAGACGTAAAAATAAGAAACAAACGATTCTGTTCTTAGTTACAGGACCGTTAATTGAACGATTACTACCGTTACATACAGTAGCATTACTTGAACGCTTTAACATGAATTCAGCTCAAAGTCAACTGAACCTACTGTTGTTGCTATAGGCTACAACAATCATACTTAAACAGGCGGATCTCAGTCAGTAACAACGCATCTACAAGTGAACACTCACCAACAGCACCCATCTCCACAGTGACACATCGTCACAGCACATGGTTAAATGGGGAGTTCCGTTTTTAACAAATGCAATATAAAAAAAAAATGCTTTACCCATTGAGTTTTTAGCTTCTTTTGTCTGGAAAGAAAAATTGCTGCGTTTTTAACTTCTTCGTAAAAATCTCAACTTTGAAATATTGTCAAAAAACCTTGAACAAATAATGATAATACGTGCAGACCAGTCGTGAGAAAACTTTAACAAGTATTCTTAAAAGTATTCAACGAGTTCGTAAAATTACATTTTTTAACCGTTATCATTAACAAAGTCTTATCAGATTTAAAGTTCCTGTGCCCATTCAAACTGTGACGATGGAACATGAAAACCATAAATCTGGTATGATTTTACGCACACTTCATACAGAGCGTTTTCCTTACACAGAGTGTTAAATAATTACCGTAGAACACGGAAAATATTTCCTGGATATCATGTTTTTGCGTTAACACGTTTTATACTAACGGGATTCCTTTCACCAATTCACGTGCCCATGCACTCATATACGGTACACTCGACATTCCCATTCACTCTCTCTCCCTCTTTCTCTATATCTGTCTGTCTGTCTCTCTCTTTTTTCTATCTTCGTTTAAACACTCAGACACACAACTTTACGTTACTGTCAATAAGAAATGTTTTCATAAGCAATTATAACTTCGCTTTTGTCGTAGACACCTGTTGTTTCTACCTCTTGTTAAAACATTACCGAATTTCTTGAGAAAGCGAGAAAGACATTTTCCTTGAGATCTGATAATCAGGTTAAACAGTTTTCTCGATCTTTAGCTTAGATGTTACATCTTTACATGTTTTTCTGTATCATGCGAAAATTAAAATTCAAGTCCTTTGATAAACTGAACGACTTCAATAACGCAATTATTGTATTTTTTAATTAATAAACGTGGTAAATTTACCATGGTTCGTTGCTCCTGACAATTCAAAACGCTCCAACTACTTATTATGACCACAGAGAAATAGACGATGTTAACACTCCTTCTTTCTGCTCATTTTGGAAATGTAACTGATCGATTTAAAAATCAAGTTTACCACTCCAAAAGCTCTTACAGAGATTTTACGATGACTTTCCAACAATAATGGTATTCATTGGGCCTATAACCTATTTTAATGTTCTGCAACTCTTTTGCTCTTAGTACGTGGTAGTCTGTATCAGCTTTGTACCATCCTAATATCGTTTTTTCCATGTTTTGTTTATTTGAAAGACTTAAGCTGCACGCCTCCGAAGAAACGGCAGTTGACCTGTTCACTTTTGTGTAGGTAACAGTAGCCTACATAGATAAGTACGGTAACAACATCAAGCTTTGTGGTTTAATATGGACGTGCGTCGATGCAAATTACTAAACTAAAGGTCAAAAGAGTCTAACTGCCAAAACAACCACCACAATTATCCTCCTCCCCCTTATTCTTTATTTTTTCTCTTGACTTAGGTACGAGACTCTCTTGTTCATAATCAACTTCACTTTCTCGCAGTTCCTCCATCTCACTCCTGATCGTCTGATTTTTCTGTTACTTACACGCCTAATTAGTTTGCCCTCATCCATCCTGCCGATGCGCCGTCCTAGAGTTGTCTCCTTTCTTTATCGAGTCCGCTATGTCTGTTAGTTTTCATCGCGTCTCGGCTGTTCACCTTCGTTAGCCCGTATCGTCGTGTTTTGTGTAATATTCTTCTTAACGTCTTGATTTCACCGACTTATGCTAGTCTCCTAGTTGTTGCGGTATCTGGTCTTGATTCTCTTCCGGACGATGATCATGCTTGTGCCAGATCATCGTGCTTTTAAATACTTTTGTTTTCATTTCTAAACACAAATAACATTTGTAAAGATAAAAAATTGTAAAACTACGCCATACGTTTTCAGTGTTAGTTAATAACAGTAATTTTCTACAAAACGCCGATTAGTTCTTTTATTACAATGTAATTAATTTAAAAACAATTACAAACTTTTTCCAGTATTTTTAACGGTTTCGTTATCTGTTAAACGGTTTAAAGTTCTGTTAGCTTAAAAGTAATACTGTTTTTATATATTTTGGTAAACTGGCGTCTATATACACAAATAAATAAATCATTGAGAACGCTGGTGTCATTAAGTGCCATATGACTGTCAATAAATCAAATGGAGGACATAACTGTCCCGGCCGTCAGCCCACCATATCTTCCATTGTCAAATAAAACACGACACCACTTATTGGATTATCAGCGCGGTACACGACACGATTTTATCTGCCGGAACACACTGAATTCTACAGGAACACATTTATAATACGCCGCGTTCGCGCGTACAAGCTAGCTTTCGCAGACACAATGGACATTTCCCAAGTTAAATGCCACTGCGCATTTTCCTTTCGTCTGTTTGTGTTTTGTTAATAAATTGTCTAAATCAAAGTGCTCGGCTTATTTAAAACAATCGTGTTCCCTAACGAAATACAAAACTGTTTTTCTTAAAATATATACCCTGTATAAACCACAGCAGATATTCTTTTATTGAGGCAATTATTCAGAAGTTATTAACATAGCATATATACCATGGAATTATCAACCTACTAATACACAGAAGTATTGAATTTTAACTCTCAAGTTTCTACCAATTATTCATAGAAAACATTTTGCAGAAAAATACATATTTTCATTTGTTAGTGTAAAAATTCTACTATGACACACGTTGAACAGACTAAATGTTTGAATCATCAAAGACTGCGTATTCTCAGACTAATGATTAAATCGATTATTCCGTAACTGATGAAGCGAAGAGAGTTCTGAGTTTTATCTCGACCGTTTGGTAGTTGTCTGTCTATCTAATTGGCGTATATCTCACGATAACTTTTGAACGGATCAACCGATTTTCGTAAACCTTACCCTACGTGACCATACTTTTACCCTACAGCACCCTACTATTTTGGGATTGATCCACTCCATAGGTGGCGGGAGGCAAAAATGTGAGGGGCTGAAAATTGTGAAAAAGTCCATGTGGGGAATCAAATTAAAGAGTATTTTAACCAAAATCTGAAAATAGTGTACAGCTTTGGAAAGTCCAGCATTTTTTAACCATGGGCCAAGAAAAGGGTAAAAAATTTGAAAACGTAAAAATCCAACCGGATGTCACACTAAAGGGAATTTTAACACATATCCGAATGTTTGGAATTTGTAGTTTATTGTATGATTGTCTGCTTTACAATTACTACTTCATTACACAAAAAATTATAGTATCTAATCATAAAAATCAAAAAATTATTGTATCTAATGATAAACGTATTTTGTTCAAACTAGTGAGCGAGTTCTGCGCTCAGGGAGCACACCAGTATACTCAGTCACCGATGATACAAAAATTTAGTCTACAAAACGACTTCAGATATTAAAATACACGAAAATACTTATTTGTGTAATTATTGTGCATGCGCACGCTCTTGTATGCGTGTGTGTTACATTGTTAAAAAAGTAATTACAACACATGTTCCAAAATTCAGCTAGCAACAGTTTCTGTTAATACAAAAAACGAATAATATATTTCTGTTTTACAACTACTGTTCTAAAGAACAGAATTGGGATCTCATGTAGAATCTTATGAAAGGATATCTTATCTGTACACGACACTATTCCTAATTGTATGATTAGATTCCTTTCTAAGATGGAGCATTTGAGCTACAGAGATGCTTTTCTGGTAAATACTTTACTAAAAAAGTATTAGTTCACAAACCTTAGTCGCTGGATCTAGCATGAGTTTTAAAGACATTTGTTTACTCCATGAAAAGTATTCTGGTAATGGCATCTGGGAGTACGGTATCGTAGACTATCCCAAACTAAAAAAATCTGCTTTAAAACTCTGCACACTAGCAATGTGATAAAATTAGTTAAGGTATAAACGTAGTCTGTAATTTACCTTACCAATTTACCTTTACCATCTTACCAAAACATGCTAGAGCTGGCGGTAAACCATGTAGAGTGACAGTACGAGTGCTTCTATTCAACGCACACTATTTGTATGAGATGTGTACTTGTCATCTCAGTGAGAAAGAAGAGAGGCACGTAGGCCTATACAACAGGAAACATACAGAAGCGCAAAAAAAAAGATTCCATAAAGATTCCCATTTATTAGAAAAATTAACTCATAAATGTAGCAATAAAGGTACAAGACAGTAATATATGCTGGTTTATGACAAATAATTGGGTTAGTATTGGGTTTAAAAGTCTAAGACTTTTGCGGTTAAAAATGAGATATTTATAAAAAGAGTTATTAACGTAACAGTAAAATTAAAACTCACAAAAACAAAATATTTAAGGGATCACTGCTGTTTCTTAGCCGTTGAATATTATATTCTCAATGGAAGAAAAGAAATATAAAAGGAATCATCCAAATCCTCAGCGATTCAAATTATTAGCACTATCCATAGAGCATAGCTTTTAGCCTAATCGTTTGACGACGAATGTGTCAGATCTTGAATCTTCAACTAAGTACAAAGATTATAGAGCTGAAAGTGTATCACGTAACATGAAATTGGATTCAGTTATTCAAATATGCCTAATGGAGACATCCTAGTTGAATTAATAGTTTCACGCAAGGACCACTGAACATTAAGTTTATTTTCAGTCACAAAAAAAAAACACACAAGTAAAGGGGAAAACAAAATTGAGGTAGTCCTCGAAATTATTACCTCACTGGGCGACTAGACAACCTTAATTTTTTAATTTTTCACTTTCGAAAAATGGAGATAAAGAAATTAGAAATAAATAATACAATTTGTCTCGTATGTAGGCCTACGTAATATGACCGGTTTTCATCCTCTAGTGCTTGTATCACAAATATATTCGTCAGTAAATGATTATTAAATTAGATAGTGATCATGCCTCATTATTTAAATTGTTTTCCATGATCATAAAAAAACTTTAACTGCATCATAACCGAATATTCTATATGACAGAGAAACAGGAATGCAGCATCCACCTACATGGTGAAAACGTGCACGTGAAGATCTGACGTGAATTGAAATAAAAATAAAATCGCGTAATGGGACCGGGCGGTATTAATTAATGTGCTTTTATTATGACACAATATTAGCTACTAGGAATTTGTTTAGTGTATGCCATAAACATACCAAAAACACTTCTCCTCAGCATTCCGTCTACATTTACGTTTACATATTTGTGTCCTCTCTCCCCTCCTCTCCATCACTATCTCTCTCTCACTCTTTCTTTCTTTCTTTATTTCGTTTCCTTTGTCACTCTCCCCCTTTTGTTACTCTACCTACCTTCTTTCTCTTTCCTCTAGTGACTCCCATTCCCCCGGCTATTAACTATAAAAGCTAATTTCCATTTCATTAGTTATAAAACAATGGTGTGGTTCGTTAGTGGCCGTGAGTAAATAGATAGATAGCCGGCATAACAATTAACATGGCCGAGAGGAAACGCTCACTCGTAAGTCTAATCGAGTTATCGTGTTCTTTGGTAGCTATTAAGGGGCAAAGCTTTTAAATCAGGTGTTGTTACAAATGATGGCTCAGGACAAAGGAGAGGAGTTCTGTTTGTCGGAGAAGGAAGTTGAATAATTAGGTCCCATAGCCGGCGTTCCTATAACACACTATTATAAGGGCCGCTATATAGGTTTGTTTACCTTTTACATGTTCTTTTGAGGAGTGTCACATATAAACGTTTCATTTTTCTTTTAGAAAAGTTACACGCCATGTTTCCAGTATACATATACATATTGCCAGCGCGCGTGGGCATTATTGAAACCAACTCGCATCACGCGCGTGTCCGTGCAGCTTGGTATAGGCCTATAACCTCTAGCGTGGTATAACAAATTGCCGTCTGGGTGCTAATTTCTGTCACCGAACCTTATTACTGAATATTTTTCTACGAAAGTATGATTTTAATAAATAGTACCCATGGGCACGGGCTACAAGTTTAAACGTCTGTTGTATGTGGGAGCCTAGTGTTCAGTTTAGAAATTTATGGTCTAAATATACTTTATAAACTCGATATCTAAGACCGTGTAACTTGATTTAAGATAACGAATAAAATTTCCTACTTGAAACGAGTTATAGGTAATTTTTACCTAATATAAACTCTCCTTTAACATTTGGTGAGTACATGTGAGACTCTTAGTCCATTACTTTCTCGTAGTGATTAAGGTAGAATTTACAATGACCAATTTCTAATTAGCAGTTATGTTAACTAGCCAACATTCGACAAAAGTGTTATATGAATTGCCAGCCTATCTAATCAGTTGTCTGATTAGATGATAAGTTTTAAATCACATCGCTATTAGTCTAATTTAAAAAACTCAAAATTTCTAGTTTTGTGAATGTTGGTAACGACCAAAAGAGATATTAGACCTTTTAATTTATGTCACTAGACGTAGACCTATATACCTACTTCTTTTTCAAAAGAATTAAAACATAGATGTTTTATTATTGTTATATTTAATTTCAGAAAAGAAATTTCGTGTTAAATTATTAGCGGATTCTTTAAAAATTAATATTTAATGTATGATTCTCTCTGTTGTTATTTAATTTATATTTATTATCAAATACTTGTTTATTTGAGAAAATCACAAATAATATTTGTAATAATACATACAATCTTAAAACAATTCTACGTAATTTTACAATTTTATTTTCTATTGCTTTAATATTAATTTGAATTTTTTTAAAATGAAGTATTTAAATAATTTAGTAATAGAGGTTTTTATAATTATTCTGATAACTGAAATATTATCTAATATTGAAATCTAGCCAATAATAAAACGTATTTCGTTTAAAACGGTGGGTGAGTTCTGTACAGGTCAGGCAACTTATAGTGATTAGTTATGCGTCCATAACGGGACTTATACGTCAGTCAAACAGTGCACCAGACTATGACCCAAACACAAATATTTGTTTACATATAAAAAATTTTAATTTACTAAAAACAATTTGTCATTATGTATCCTGTAACAATAACATAAAAATTTTGAAAATATTTACTACAATGGATCGACATTATAATTATTACATTTGCTTTACTTCCAATCAGAAAATTACAAACTTAACGGCCAAAAGCACTGTATATATCGATGTACGATGTAAGAAATACTAATTTGTCTTATACTTTCAAACAAAAACATTGTTAACGAACTAAAATGTTTAAGATAGTAGTCAAATAAATATTACATTTTGAAGTTAAATAGCAGTGCCCCCTGCTTATAAAAGTTACAAAAGAATTTTGTAAAAAGTCTTAACAGATTTAAATATTTCTTAACCTTAAATGTTTCTTAAAATCTTATAGTCTCGTTAATGGAAGTGATAAATTTATAATAGCGATTCATTAGGTGGAATGAGTAAATGCTAACAAACATCAGTAAACTCAAATTATATTTCCAATGGAAATTTCTATTAAGCCTATTTATCTCTTTTCCTGACTAATGCAGTTCTGATTATGTGTAAATGTTAAAATACCACTTTATTTTAAATAACGGTAGATTTGTGTGTGACCTGTTATATTCGGGAGCTATAAAATTGTGCCTTCTCTGAGCACTGGTGTCCCACGAGACGGAAAGCCATTAGATATTTAATTATAAACCAAGCTCGCATTAAAAGTTCATTATATATGTATATATATATTTTTTTTCTTTTGGTACACCTTAATAAGAAGAGTGTGTACAACTCCCGAAATGTAAGTGTTGTGTTAAATTTTATAAAGAAAGTGAAAATGGTCTTCAGATACCAACGTCACATCCGTCACCATTTCACTCAGTTTGTCACAAAAAAGTAATTAAAATTATTACTTAAAAAACAGTGTCTTTTTAAGTATTGAATGTATTTAATATCTTAGGTAATAACATGTAATACAATTACAATTGTAACAATTACAATTATCCCTCTTGTAATAACATAGGGATAAGGACCGTGTACTTACTGCACGCGTTTGTTTTCAACCTCGATAAAATAAGCTCTAAACTTTCGTATCGGAAGTTATGAACTTTATTCATATGAATGAATCAGCAGTCTCTGTAATTCCAACTGTCGTGCTCACTTGCTTAACTGCTACGTCGTGGTTTAGGACTTGATAGTGGTGGAGACACTGAAAGGCCTCGTCCGGAGCATGACAGGTAGCAGTTTGGCAAGTAAGCACAACAAAGTTGAAAATGGTATCGGGTTATCTTCCCCTATGACATTTGGAAACAAAAAGAAGAGATTTAAAAAGTGTATTCAGCTTGTGTATTGAAGAAATATATACCAGACTGTATGCAAGAAATGTGTGCTAATTCTTAGCAAAAATCATAAATGATCGAATAAAATGTAGGCCTACATTAAAATAAATTATATTTTCATGTTAATAATTCAAGAAGAATGCTGGGAGTGATTCCTATTTTCTGTTTAAAGGCTTATTAATTCTAATGTTTTCATAATCACCATAACGTAAGTATTCATAATCTTTGCATTAAAAATCGAGGAAATCAAATCTAGTTCACAAACGGTTAAGGAGATTTCATTATGCGTACCTTTCCAATTAATACGAGTTTCTGATAATGACAAATGAGAATTCAGAAGTAATTAATATAATTAATACCGATTACCAGTATCAGTTTATATAAATTAATATACTTGGTCTTCTGCTAGTGTAGTTGGTTATACTGATGGGATGTGTAATTGGAAAGTCTAACCCATATATTGTTTTATACAATTTTATCATTACAGCAACTGATAAGTGTAAAATAAATAATGCTGCCTTGCCAAAGTTGTGTACGTCAATATCTTTTGAATGCCATTATCGTCTGTATGGTGAACTGGGTGAACATATTTATGGCCATCTACGAATTACACTCAGCCATCGAGCAGTGGCGTCAGCAAACCTCCGTGACGCGGGAGGTAGACTCTCCCTCGGAAGCACATGAGTTAGGCTAAATGTAAAACAAAACAGAAGTAATTTAAAGATTTGTTTCAAATACTTAGAGACAGACGGTGCTGAATAAAACAAATTGTTGTCCGTTAAAGGCGATAGAATATTAAATTTATTCAGCTTACAGAATTATAACGTTTAACTCATTATTATAAATGTATTTAGGCCTACTCGCTATCTATTGCATGTTCACTTATAGCGGAATTTTGAAATCCAAGTATTTTCTCTCTAGTTATCAATTTACTTTAGTGTTTCAAGATGTGAGTTATTAGAACGAAATTGAATCTATTTAAATTAATTACTAGTTTCCTTCGTAGAGGGGAGTACATAACTAGCTACGCTAGCGTGTCGAAATAAACAGAAGACATACACGTAATTAATTGTGATGAATACTAATACGAAAAGTGAGAGAATTAGCCAGACCGTCAGTGCTTTTAACTAAATAGACATCATACGAGTTAAAAAACGTTCGATCTTAATGCATGTGGGAAAACAAATTATCTTAAAAATCGAAACTATGGAAATGGGTCAAGAACCACAGAATATTGTTTTAATATAGACCGCAGAGGCGAGACATACCGATTACAACAAGCAGGCAAGAGAATCTAGAGACCTCTAGAGAATACCTGATGACGCGTGTGGGTGCACGATTGACGTCATTTTGGTGGTTGTCATCATTTGCGTCAAACGTTAACGATTAAAGCGAGAAACTATAGACGGATATTGTTTCACGATTAGATATACTATTTAGTATGGGGTCCTGTAAACGCTTTTCTTTTGTCAGAAAAGGCTATACAAATATTTAATTGTCTTAAAGGGGACGAAATTGCTCACCACCAACTCCGGAGTTAAGGGTCAGAAAGTCTCAGAGAGACATTAATAAAGCTATGACTGTACGACCTTATGTACAAATAATCATATGAAATTAAAAAAAATCAGTAATTACAATTTGAGACTGACAGCTAATGCATTTACTGCGTGGTGTGTCATACAAACGTTGAAGATGAACGGAAACATTTGGGATCCGTCAAGGGATGTACTAGGAAAGGTAGTATGAAATAAGACTAGAGAAACAAAATTCTGTATAGCCCTACACTAAATGGTCAGACTTGAGAAGGGCTGTATGGAAAGGGGAAAACTCATGTTGAAATAATGATCCTCGAAAGAATTCTATAACTGGTTGTGAACTACCGGTTAGACGATAAAAGAAGTGTTGGTAAATCGAGGTACGAGATGCTGAAGCCGGAACAGCATTATAAACTTAAGTATGCAAGGATGAAGGAGAAGACTAGGGGATATGTGTAGCTGTCGACAAAAATATTTATGAACCTTAACTGTCTAGAGGAGATAGAGCAGGAGGAGGAGACTGAAAGAAGGAATTAAAAGGAAGAACATAGTAACGAGCGCGTCTCGCAATTTTTGTGATAAAACAGTATGTCACATTTAAAATTGTTTTACACTCAAGACAATTCATTGAACACATCGAGACAACAAATTGCTTGCAATTAACGAGATGTTTAAGTCAGTGGCAGAGCAAGGGGTAGTTAACCACCCTCAGAAGGATAAAGAATAAAAGAGATATCAAAAAAATGCTGGTGAAAAACATAAATAGGATAATCAGTTATATGAGTACGAACATTTCTAATTGCTGTACGCTATAGCCGTCATGTGAGCACGAAATCACTTCATGTAAACGTCACTAATTGTGTGGCGAGTGAAATGATTCTAGTTCTAGTTTTATTCCAGTTTATGAGGTATGTCTCCTTAGCGAGTACGAAAGAGGAAGACTTCGAATATCTATCTATCTTGCCCGCAATGTATCCAAATAGTTTACGATATTTATAGTTCAGTATTTTATTCCACAGAAACTTAAACATTTTCTACACTAATCAGGTTTTTTATTTGTTATTCGAATCTTATACAGATATACGTATTGTTGTACACGGGTTTTCGATCCCTATGTGATATTTATTTTTTATTTTTAAATTTAATATTTTAATGATTTATTTCGAAAATAAATTAACAATTAAAATCTTAAACGGTGTCCGTTATTCCGTCCGTGTGAATATCTAATAAATATAAGTACTTCGTGAAAAAATTACAACACAACAAAAAACGTTTAATTAAAATAATGAAATGGGAAGTAGTTGACCTAGCAGTCACAAAGTTTGTTGAATAACCACTTATTTGCATACCATTAGGCCTATTTTGTACAAATTGTATTGTCACATAAAGAAGTAAGACAATAAATTATACTAAAACTGCCTTTTTTACTTAAAAGCACATAAAATGAACCCAAATTCAACATACAGTAACATTATCCAATAATTTTTATGGTAGTACAATTTTCTACTAGGGTTGCTGAACTAATGCTGAAAAAACAAAAACAAAATATTGGGTATGGCTACTGTGACTATTATACAGTTATACAAAATAGCATGCATACACACTAAAATAATTAAAATGCTCTCCAAGAGACCTAATTACAGATGGGAGACAACCAAGTAGCACAGACACATACAGCATTAATGTACATTGACAATTTCCATATATAGATTAACATTACTGACATACTTAAACATAATATTACAAGTAAAGAAACTGTGTATTATTTAGTAGTACGGTTTACTTCGTTTATTTTTTTATATGTCCTTAATTCTTGCCAAAGAAATTTGTGATATAAATGCTTAAGCACTTATCTCTTAGTTCACAGGATGAACTATATTGTGATATTATCAGACTTTTCTATCACAACTGCAACAGTTTTTCAGAACCATCAAAATTTCCAGCAACAAAAACTTTTATATTTTTCTCAGTTAATTTTCTGCTGCGAGACTTTCAGGTTAAAAAATGTTCGATTTATATGACACAAGTTTAAACTTGATGTAGGGGTTGGCCCACAATATAGCAGAAGACAATGCCATACATTAATGAACACTAGTAAAAAATTCTAATGAAAAAAGGGCATTTGTGCCATCTGAACACAATAAACGGGGTACTTTACACAGGTTCTGCGTACGAGGCATGCAGAACATTTAGTAAGTTTGCCTGTAAATATTAAATGAACATCTGCTATCTGACACTTGAAAATTATATCTCCTCATTTGCATGACATTGTACTACTTTTTATTGTATATTATTCCAGAAAATTTTCTTTAATGAAAACCAAAGTGCTTTCATTAAGAATAACAAAAATATTCATATATTAAGAAAAAATGGATTCTGAATAAAACACGCTAGAAACACACAAGTATTACAAATTAAACACACACACACACACACACACACACACACACACACACACACACACACACATTATAAATTAGTATATGTTTCTAAATATATCTTATTAAAACGGAACTCACGTCGTAGCGTCTAACGTGAACTGATTTGTACGCTAACTTCAACCACGTACTGGCGATTTTGAAATGTTGTTTTTTAGAACCTGTAGTGTTTATTTTACAACACTTTGAAAAGTGTTTATTTTACAAACCTCTGATTCATTTCTGATTAAAGACGAGTAGATCGACCTAATTCCGTTTGCTCCAACTATTTATACACACGTACACACTAAGGCGAAATTTAAAAAAAGTGTAAAACATTTTTATACTACTATGAGAGTCTGTAGAAGATAGAAAATTCATCCCAGTTTTCTGGTATCGTTTATTTTATTTATATCTTAATGTCAGATATCGTATTTATTAGCATGCTTTTGTTATCATGACTTTGTTAAATTTTAGGTTATAGGCCTAATCTATTAACATAGCCCTTCTGTTAAACACTTAACGTCTTGATTTAAAAAAAGTAATAGCAAGTAGCTAGTCCTTCACAATTTTTTAATTTTGTAGTTTTATTCACAAAAATTTTTAACCTCTCTAGAAACTGCCAATCTCCTCCCCTCCATCAAGGAAACCCGTACTGGGCCCTGGGTTGGGCAGCTTGAACGGAAGAGAATGCAAATGCTAAAGAAAAAAGGAAAAAAGAAAGATGTGGATACACTTTATATAGTCTGCAGTTCAGTTTTTATTTTCATTAAATCTATTAACCTATAAAAATTTTGTTCAGTGAGCATATAAAATAAAATTTATCTGTGCGTTTTTCAGTACATAAGACACTGTGTCATGTGTGTAGAACTATAGCTTATTACGGCACATATGATAGTTTAAATGTCTCTTAAACCAAAATAACGTTTGGAATAATGGGATAATGGAAATAAAAAAGAAACAAGTAAACCAAAAAACACACAAAACACATGCTACTCTTGCCCAAATACAGTAGGCCTATATGGAGTTCCAATTAATGGTATGATAATGAGGTAGTGATTAGCGTTTTGAACTCCTATGAGAGCAACTTTAATTCTATACCCAATACAGCGTCTATCGGTAATCTTCACAAATTAATGGCAAACTAGTAAGCGGTGTTCTTTACATCTCTATTTACCGGCCGAAAACGCTTTTAAACATCTGTCTTATTTATCAACTGGAGAATCTGCTAGCCTTCCACGGGTACGTATGTAGCCTACGCACAAACCTGCTTCCCCAGTCAGTTACTCACCTGCAAATGTCTGGAACGATAGACATTTTAATTGGGAAAATGCCTATATAAGGTTAAACTCCATTTAACTTCAATGCATGACGACAACCACGTGAGCGACAGAACGTAATCAATAATCAAACTTGGTACAATTACATTGGTACGTGGCGGTTACACACACTGGGTCACACGCGCGTTTGTCTACATCACAAGGGAAGGAAACGGCAGATTAATGAGTGAAAATAATTTTAAAAATAGAAGTAACTGACGATGTACACCTGAACAGGCAGGAGGTTACCCACCTTAAATACTTCCGCCCTCACGTGCAGCTAAGTACGCAGGTGGCCGCCGCTAACAGTTCTCATTTTTTTACTATACGCTATGCGTACGTGTTTTATATCAAGTCGAAGACATCGGCTTCCACTAGACGGGTCCTCTATATACTAGTGCATTCACGTTCCTTTATATCATTTCTTATTCAATGGATATAAACATTACTATTTTACTACACGAATTTCGCGTCGAATTTCGGTAAAACGTCTTTCGTATTTAATCTGAGCCATGTCTAACAGTTTACAGAGAGCATGTATGTTAACAGTCGTTATCTGTCTGTCTGTCTGTCTATCCATCACACTCTAGTCGTTGCGTTTTATTCAAATCTTTACATATATTCATGCTTGTGTAAGACTGATGTGGCCTATTTTCTACTTTTTCTTTGTCCGGACGCTAAGATTATAATAATCTTATTTTTCAAAATATAGTAGTTAATACCAAACAACAGCCGCCATTTTTAACTACGGCTACAATCCACTTTATAAAAATATTATGGCCATGTTATATAAATTATCTTTAGTACCATATACGCATAGTAGTCAATACATATAATTTTATATTTATACATCATTTTACTTGAAATCATAGGCCTATGATTAGTGAAATCAGTGTCAGTGTCTTATGATTTATGATAGGCCAACTCAAATGTTTTTTAATTTTAACTTTACCCTTTCGCTATAAGGGATGTGCTTTGTGTTGCTGCCACCGTCAATAGGCCTACATGTCCGACTCTACACTGATCCATGTCCTTCAGTGTAGCCTACTTCCATTATTGCCACTAGCAAAACATGTTGAAGCTTACGTTCTAATTATTGCGTTATAGTATCGTATACTACTAAAAACATATATTTTATTAGAAAATCAAATTCCAGTTTATTTTTTCCAATTGTTAATGTGAGTAAATTATGGGAAATTTTAAATAAAAAAGAATACCTTTACATTAATAAATGTGACTAAAAGCATGCTCCAATATTAGAATCAATGTGGATAATAGTAAAAGTGAAAGAATTATTTTAACAACTCAAGGGGTACGTCAAGACTGTTCAGTGTCCCCAGTACTTGAGGGAACCTTACTTGGACGATGCAGTCAGAAATGGAAGATGGATGCTGATTGTGGATTTAAATTAAATGACTTTTAACTGTCAACACTTTTACATGCAAATGACCAGATTCTATTATTAGGTTCAGAAAATGCTCTTAAGATAAACATTAGTGGGTATAATTTAAGTATATTTACTGACAAGACTAAATTAATTGCTTTTGTGGTAACGGCCAATAAGAGGAAAGAGTCTTAAAACTAGGATGTGATATGAGTTACAATTATAATTATGTTCTATAGAGAAAAAAATCTAGGTTTCAAAATATGTGGTACAGTTTTAAGAACACCCAAAAGAAAGGTGCCAAGGGACACTTCATTGAAATTTTTAGAGTAGTGGCTGTTCCTACTCTGTTATATAATAGTAAGTAAGGTATAGTAGTAGTAGTAGTAGTAGTAGTACTAAGGTCTGGACATTACTACTACTACATTGAGAAAATGATTATTAAAGTACCCAGACTACAGAGATGAAATTTTTGTGTTCAGAGGAAGGATATACGCCTACATTAAGAGATGTTAAGAGGAATGATGATATCAAAAAGGAAGTGTGTATATTTGCAATTAATTAAAGAATAATAGAGTATAGCACCAAATGGAAAGATCTTTTAAACAGGCAGCCAAATGACAACATTGCCAAATAAGCTTGGCAGTATAAGTAAGAGGTAAATGAGATCCAGGACACCCAAAAGGAAGATGGACATAACGAACCTGTGAGGCCGGAACAGGTATAAACAATGCCTAGTGCCTGAATTAGATGATGATGGTGATGATTTTATAATTCTCCAGCTGTTATAAAACTTTTATCGTCCTGGCATCTCAGATTTTGTCCCTTTAACTCTCATTAGCTTGATAACCGTGTCAAAACTTTGAGAATGTTTTATATAAAACACACTTTGAAGATCCGTCCCTGATAAAAGGTGCGGCTAAAGAATTAGTCTTCTTTAAATTTATTTTACCTTATCTTTTTCACTTAAAGCTGATTTTCGCATAGTGATTGATTTATATTATTAATTGATTCATATTTATTGATTGATTCATATTTAATAGATTTAACTTTGTTATAATATACTAATGTAAAACACCGTGAAGAAAAAATAAATAGAAAATTATTTATATACCAGTATAGAATGCCTTAGGTTAGCCGTATTATACGCCTATATTATATACCTCAAGGTAGCCATCAGAAAACCGAAATTGTCGTGTACTCCATTTTTCAAAGAGTGATACATAGCGTTTAATGAAATCAAAAACGTATCTGAGTTTAGAAGTTACAGAACTATTTAATTCATAATATGTAGATTCCCTTTGCAAAGCTTGTACGCTTACTTTAGGTTTAAGAATTGAAGTAGTGAACTCCTACACTACTTTTGAACAATAATTTACATTCGTGAGACGCTGTAATAAAAATAAAATATGATAATAATAGTAATTGTAATACCTTGATAATAATGTGCTCAAATAATTAATTTTAATATTTGTAAAGATAAACATAAGTTTACATAAGTCTGTGGTAATGAGAAGTTGTTGAATGTAATGTGTGTAATTAATGTACGTATAGACGAATGGAGAATTTATTTTGATTATAAAGCGACCAAGAAAATATGGTAATCAAGTGCTGACTGATACTTAGACATCGTTGTTAATGTTCTGTAAACATGCTACATCCGGCTACCGTACGTAAATGTTTAACAATAAAAATCGTTAACAACGAATTACGTGAACGTAATATTTGATTAAATTTTAATGTTTGTTTTTACCTAAACACGTAATTTTACTTACTTATTTTTAATATTATTGCAATATTAATCATTTCAAGA
The DNA here is from genome assembly GCA_034769895.1 of Magicicada septendecula. Lineage (NCBI taxonomy): Eukaryota > Metazoa > Arthropoda > Insecta > Hemiptera > Cicadidae > Magicicada > Magicicada septendecula. Next base: position 629,451,815 of record CM068367.1, on the reverse strand, counting down.
ATTATTGTGTAACACCTGTTTCAAATCCGAATCAGAAATTTGTAGTGCATGTCTTCTTCTCTACAGTCAAAAAGATCGAGAAAAAACTCGCATATCAGATTGTGTTAAAACGTTTGGTTACATCTTACACCGTCTAGTTTTACTTCAATCTAATCTGTGGGTTTCACTTCTTAGACAAGAATAGGCTACTACTTTTAGTAGAATGGCCATGTAAGGGTAGACATGTTAGACTGGTAAGTTACCATTGGCCATATTAAAATCTGTAGTTAACAATTAACTAAGAACGAACAACATTTTAAATTCTGCTTTATATATGAGACTGCCATTTCTGCGGCGTCCTGTATAGTCGGAAACACTGACTCTGGTGTTATGATTATTATTTACACTTTACAAGGATGGACGACTACTTAGAAGTGAACAAAGAACAAAAGATCAACCAAACTTTTGCAGACCGATTCAAACGGCGAGACCAATTTAAGCGACTCGGTGCCACATGTAAACGAATATGGAGACGTCCGATTGGCTCTAGAAACTTGACCCTCAGAATCAGTTACCTTAGTTACTGCTTGTCTAATTAAGTAAACTTAAAAAAAAATCCTTGTCTGAATAATCAGTAAGTTGATTAATAAAGAAAGTGATTAATGTTTCAGAAATATATGTAGACTATTAGGGCTATATCATTACCTTTTGAAACACATATTTTAAAACACTACAGTTACTACACAGGATAACATAACACAGTATGATGTCAATGGGCGCATAACATGTCTGAAGAGTAAGAAGTCACGTAAAGTATCCATTGTTTATCTTCTTTGGTGTCTCCTAGAAGAGCTTAACGTCATACGAAAGTCTTAGGATTGTAGTAAAAATTTGTTATTAAAAGCTTAAGTATTTAAATGCAGCAAAAAATTTGCCAGAAATATATGCTTAATAAAGACTTTCAATTTTGTTTCAAAAACCGCCCATTTAGAAACAGTTGTTCGCTAAAATAATTCATAATTCTTTATTGCGCTAGATTTGACTTTGGCTTATTTCTCTTTACAAGCATGTCCTTCATAATTAGACCGAGTACCGCTTGCTTGTTTACCACCAACTTTCAAATTTTAAGTGATCGTGCAAAAGTTACATTACAGTCTATCATTTAAGAAAATAAAGTTATTTAACTGGCGCCGTAAGGGTTTTACAACTTTGGAACTAGCAACTCGTCACAAACAAATGCATGAATGCAGATTCAAACCGTGATAACACTAGTCCCGTGAGTACTTGCAAATTGGATTGTACTACAGTTATCGTGAAATTTTCACTAAAAAATTTAGGAAAACGGATAAACATTGTCACACCCTTTTATATAATTGTAATCATTAGATATCAGAGATTCTTCAAATGGAATGAAAATAGGAATATATTTTCAGTAAACGGTATACTGTTGTACATCATTTGCCAACGGTATACTGTGTATTTGCCAATACAGTGTGGCGTTTACAAAACTACGAAACTCATGATAAACGGATAAAGACGACGCGACGTTGTTGTTATTTGGTCAGAAAAGAAATGAATGGCTGAAGATAAAAACCGTGATTCATTTAGAGAAATGTCGTTTAGGAAATACAATCACTAAGTAAAAATTTATGAAATTGGGCGCTAAAGGTGCGAGGTGTCTTCCATCATTATACAAATAGAGTAAACTACAGGGTGTTTCACGAAGAAACGGACATAATTTAAGTGTGTATTGCACCGATGAAAATAATTAAAAAAGTTTACATAAACATAGGTCAGAAAACAGTTTGTTTTCGAGTTAAGGCTAGAGACAAATTGTAACATTGAAAATGTTTATAAGGACGTGTCGCACATTTGCGGACGATCGCTGGTGCGTTATCGAAAATGGGAACCGGTTAGTTTCCATAGAAACTACTTCTTTGTTGTCAATAACGTAGTACACATATAAAACTTCGCTTATGAATGCGACTACATTTCACTTATAATCTGTACATTGGTAAATGAAGAAATAATTCATTGATTGGTGAATGAAGAATGAATTCATTGATTGGTGATGAACATAAATATTTATATTTTTTAGATTTATTGAAGCATTTTCAATGCCCTTCTCTGTGCATTGCATTTGTGCATGCCTGTAAATTTTTCCCTTTTTTCTGCACCAACGGAAAAATGAGGTTACACTAAAACTCTTCGGACACCAATTTTTGGATATACTTAGTGTTTGTATATGTTTTGGCGTGATAAAATTTTGTAAGTGGGTCACAGAACTGTATCTCTAGTAGTTTCCGGGAAAACACATGTAGTGGTAACATTTTTCTTTCACGTTTTGAATTGTTTTGTTCTAAATAAGAGTCCTTAACTTTTAGACGTTTTCAGTTGACCCTATTTACATAAATTTTCTCAGAAATAAACATTTTACAAATTTTATATTACAGTTTTTATTTTTTTATTGACAAATTTAACGAAAACCGAATTTATGCCAAACCTAAATAATTGTTTTTTGACTTCAAAACTGTTTACAACGGTTTTCTCGGAAACTACTGGAGATACAGTTCTGAGGCCTATCGAAAAAAAAATTAAAAATCCCAATTTTTCTCAAAATTTTGTCTCAGGAATTTGAGTATAGCCTTATTTTTTAGCAAACAGTGAACAAGAAACCAACGTTTCCATTTAGTATAGCCTCGCAGAAAACGGCGAATATTTTCGCTAACCGTAACTCGAAAACAAAGCGTCTCAGGATCTATGTTAAAAAATGAGGTTACACTAAAACTCTTCGGACACCAATTTTTGGATATACTTAGTGTTTGTATATTCTTCGTATTGTTTAATATTTGTTTGTATATGTTTTGGCGTGATAAAATTTTGTAAGTGGGTCACAGAACTGTATCTCTAGTAGTTTCCGGGAAAACACATGTAGTGGTAACATTTTTCTTTCACGTTTTGAATTGTTTTGTTCTAAATAAGAGTCCTTAACTTTTAGACGTTTTCAGTTGACCCTATTTACATAAATTTTCTCAGAAATAAACATTTTACAAATTTTATATTACAGTTTTTATTTTTTTATTGACAAATTTAACGAAAACCGAATTTATGCCAAACCTAAATAATTGTTTTTTGACTTCAAAACTGTTTACAACGGTTTTCTCGGAAACTACTGGAGATACAGTTCTGAGGCCTATCGAAAAAAAAATTAAAAATCCCAATTTTTCTCAAAATTTTGTCTCAGGAATTTGAGTATAGCCTTATTTTTTAGCAAACAGTGAACAAGAAACCAACGTTTCCATTTAGTGTAGCCTCGCAGAAAACGGCGAATATTTTCGCTAACCGTAACTCGAAAACAAAGCGTCTCAGGATCTATGTTCATATAAACGTTTTACTTTACTTTACCTTTAGAACATACCTTTAAATTCTTTCTGTTTCTTCGTAAAACGCCTTGTATACAACGTATTTTAAAATTAAAATCAAAGCAGAAATTGAAAATTATCAGCTTTCTATAATAAACATTTTTTAATAAGTCAAATTTTTAATTGGCAAAAATTTCACTAATTTATTGACAACGCGCTTAGCAAAACTACACAAACAAAACTATGTACATTTTTGACAACTATTAAATATATATTTAAACACACACACAAGCCAGTTACAAATGTGAATTTTTTATTTTGTCTAAATATTGTGAACTGAAAGTAGTCAGAGTTTAAATTTTTGACATGAATGTAGTTACGTCTTTTAATTTCATTTTTTGAAGGAAGAATAAGAAAGACAATTGAAGAAAAGGAGAAGAGAGACACGAGCGATAGGTCCTTGGTAACATGCAATTTGGGTTGTCGTATGGAGTTGCCTGGAACAGATAAGGGTGGAGACGGCGTGTGGCACATGGCACATGAGACCATATGATGCTAATCCTCATATGCAACTTCTGTTCTTATTTCCAGATTACTGGAACATCTTATAAAGAACATAAGTGGAACACAAGTAGAGTAGAATACGAGTAGCTATATCTATCGTACTGGCAGATTTTTTTAACTGTTTGAATGTAGGTCACAAATGGATTATACTGTCCAAGTGAACCGTAAACCAAACTGTAAATTTTGATAACAGGAGTCAGGATATTTCAAGACATGTACTCTCAACTGGGAAGATCAACGTACGAGTACTTACCTGTAATTTATATGTTTGTAAAGACGAACGATGATGAATGGTTTCAAGAGACATTTTTCAAAAGAAAAGACAAAATTTGTCTAAAATTTTCGCTTTACTTCTGCTAACTGGTTTTCCAGTAATACTTTGACTTTAAAAAACTTACCAATCTCTAAATTATTCGTTTATTTATAATAAAATATATTTGGTACTTATAAGTGAAAAATAAACACAATTGTTACACATGTGTTATAAATTTCGTATTTTTTGTGGAAACGTTGCAAATTTAAGAAAATATCAAAAAATTATTTTTTTTTCACAGCTCTTGAAGATAGAAACGATGAGTTGCTGCAGTATCATCGCCAAACATCATACATATCATTGGCATCATTAAGTTACAAAAGCGGACTCAGCACTGATACTTGACGAACGACAAATTCTAAATGACCACTTCTCGTGGATCCTGAGTATCGATTTTTTTACTGTATTTGTCTTCATTTAATTACATACTATTATCTTATTCACCTTTCACCGTGATTCAGAAAGTTGTCTAGAAAAATTTCGTAATTTTCGGTCAGGAATAGTTTAATGACTGAATAGTTTTTAAGCCATCTGCCTAATACTTTACACAAATACACTGATTCAGTAACGACAAGTACTGACATCGGTTTCACAGGATGCTCAATAATTTCTTTGAACTCTTAACACTTATTACAGCATAAGCACATTGTCGTTTGTTGTTTATCGTGCATCCACCGAGTATAAAACACCTGAACCCGACTCTGTTTCTAAACTTATTTACTAAAAATATTATAATTCCTCCCAAATTTTCTCAAATAGTTTTGAAAATTCTCCTAGAAGTGAAACAGACCTATAATTACGTGGCTCTGTTATATTTTGTGATTGATAACAGAAGTGCAGAACTATCAACTGGTAGAGGCTAATAACAAATAAACATACTTACCATCTGGTTTCTTTCACCACCACAGAAAATAATACTTTTGCTATAGCGGTCACAATATAATGCGGTGTCAATATCGGCCAGGTTCTGAACAAAGGCAAATATTGCCTTTGTAATATTTCTGTGTAATCTATTAACTGTTAGAAAGTTATCAGTATGCAACTTGATAAGCAATCAGCTGAGCGTACGTGGTGACGTCACTTCATCCTATCGATACCTGCTGTTAAAGAGGTTAAACTGCCAGTACATGACATCGCAAAGTGGAGATTTCAAAGCTCATTACTCAAATTTCGATTAGGTTACTTAAATCTGGACTTACAATATATGTTTTTAGATTCGGATAGATAAGAAACAGACCAGGCTGGATCAACAATACTAATCCGGCTGGATAAGAAGCTGGTATCTTCCCAACAAAAGTGCCATTCACGTCCACTATATGTGTCTTCATCTAATACCCAGAGTCTGCAATCAGAGTACACAATGCCTTCAAATCAGAATGTCCAATGTCAAATAGATTCGTTTCTTTTTTAACTCGGCTTTCTGCAGAAAGCTCTCAAAATTAATCTTGCTTTCCTACAAATTTTACAGTGATCCATAATACATGCCTGGAGCGCTGTCCCATCGTCTGTTTAATTAGGACTATCAAAAGATCAAAAGCAAGGCATCAGTATTAGCTTCATGAGACCCAACCCTCCTTTTATGTCCCACACTTCCATACTCGTCCCTTGTTCTGTTTTTCATTTGTCTTATTTGCACAGCAGAAATTTTACAATTGTTACAATTGTGGTTCAGTACTGACAAAGTTTATCTTTAGTGTTTAGCAATATGAATCACTCTCCAAATAATAAAACAAATTATATGTACATAAAGCAATGATTTTAAACGATAGTATCTTTTCCTTAACTATATTCATAAATGTCAGTTTTAAACTCAGGAACAGGTTAAATTGAAAACTAAAAAAATTAAATGAGAGTATAACAAATCATAAATTGGTGACAAAAAAGGAATAGCTTATTTGCCGATGGAAAACAATTCAAAAATTTCATCACTTACATGAGTACTAAAACAGAAAATGAGGAAGTAAATGTAATATTAATATAAGATGAAAAATTGAATACACTATATTCTGTCAACAATGGGAAAACCTGAAAGAAGACATCCTAAGCTTGACATCATAAAAGTTCATAACAGTAAAGAGATGTTGTATCGAGAATAAATGATAGTGGTCTTTAAAATATAATAGAAATGTAACGAGAGACAAAAGAAAGTCGTAAAATGTGTAGAATAATTTAAAAAATAATATCTAAATGTGAAAAAGAGCAATACATAATTAAGATATTTGAACTCAATTGTAAATGTAAAATTAAAAGTCATAACTTTCCAGATGTTTGAAGAAAAAAAGTTTTCAATGAATTGAAAAATATGTAAAGAGTACATAATTGTCCCAGGAAATGACAAACTAATAGTTAAAATTATACTGTAGATTGGAAATGTAGAAATGACATAGAGACTTTTTAATAAATGAATCATAATGAAAAAGGCTTTGATTACAATTTATGGATTTTGTTGTCCATGACTTGTCCGCTGATTAACTAAATATAAGTAGGCCTATATCACTACCGACTCGGAACACAAAGTTTTTTATTGGTAAAAACGTAAACGTTTTACCTGATAGCCTGAACCAGTTTTCGCTTATTATAAGCTTCGTCAGAGGCTGCCACTGGCAGCGCTGTCCGTCTTATTCTTGGCGACGGTGTCGACTTTTGAAGGATCGATGTTGTGTGTGTAAGGTGTGATATGTTCGAATAATAAGTGTGATCTGAATTGTGTCTGTTCGTTTAGGATGTCGTTTTTATGTGGTTTTGTTGTTTGTATATTTCCAATTGTTCAAGAGTGTCTAGTTTTCGGCCTTTTGTGTGTACGTGTAGAATATCCATGTTTTGGTCGATCCAAACCACACGTACACAAACATCGATGTTTGAAATCGTTGCTTCCTACATATTCGTTCTTGCGGTCCGCATTGCTTTAGGACTTGAATATTATAGTTTCCTTAACAGAAAGATTAGATGTTAATTATAACTAGTGTATGGTCACGAATAGTGACAGGAGGGATATGATAAAGACTTGACGTGAGTCTGTCAGAATGTGACTTTTCTTAACTGTGTCGCTGATCTGTTCTTCAGTAAATTATTTTCTTCAGTAAAACTTTCAGTAATTTTAAGACGTGACTTACTGTTCTGATAAAACAATATATATTATGTAGTATTCGTGAAAAACTATAGGCTACCTGTAGATCATAGAAAATACGCTGATATTCGTAAATATTGTATGAAAAAACATCTCTCTCTGCAGAACTGTGTATTCATTGAGATTAATGTATTTAAAGCGTGATATACCATTATGCATGGAACCCTACTCCCAAATGAAAACAGGTTGGGAATCTGTTACTGAAACTAATATTTTATAATATCTTCGATTGTTACTATTTAATATAAATAACGACGAAAATAGTCCGTATTAAGAGATTTAGAATCTGTATAGACACTGAATTACAAAACGTACAATTGTGTGACATTCTTTTCTAATTTTGTTCGTGTGGCATTTTATGTGCGTCTATGATGTACGTACATACAATGAAGGTACTTTTATTATAAAATGGAGGTGTTATTCGTTTCTTTATCGTAGATATTTATTAATGTACATTTTTGACAGACTACACGAATGAGATGAAACGTTACGTGGCCGACGAAGAGTACACAAATTAGAGCTCAAAACAGGCACACAAAGGAGTGTAAACACTTTTGACTCGTATACCAAAGAAAATATCATTAAAATATATATTCATGTGTGTTTGCTCAATTTTATTATGAATATAAACCCTAAGATTTCTGCAGTTACAATTTACTTATAACTTTATTTGTGCAAGTTGACTTACTCAAATTATAGAGCCTGACGTATGATTTACGCTGGTTTATTATGTGTCTTATAAAAATATTTGTTACAACATTTGGGCTCTGAAGGTAGAGAATAAGCTTTCGTGATATATATCTGGTCGTATAAATATAATACAAAAGAAAATAATTCCTCTCATTATTATGTATATATTTCTTTTTCCGTGCGTGGATTGAATTTTCGTATTTCTGTTCAACTTATTTTCGTAATTAACGTAAGTACTTAAGCGAATGATTCGCTTTTATAGAAAAATTAGTAATTAAAACACATTTTTCTTTCTAAAACAATTATTTCTTAAAGAAGGTGTAAATTTACGACTTTTTTTTCCTAGGAGGTAATCTTATGTTATTCAGTTCAAATTTGTTTAGACTGTTAAGTTATGTGTCCTTAAACCTGACCATACTTGATTAAAGGAATTTAATAATTACGATTCGAACTAATTATTCATTTTCAAAGAACGAGGCCGTTTGTCTAGATTATTTCTTAGGAATAAGTTAATTTCTACATAACAAAAAATTAAACTATACATGAAACTAAAGGATAAATTTTTGGTCATTCAGAGTTTCTACTTGTCAAGCACCATCTATTTCACACACCAGCAGTTACAGTTACAGACAAGCGCGCGTACATATTATTCAAGACGTAAATAGACGTATACAAAATATAGCATATTTTTTTTTAAATATATATTAAAGCATCATGTGATTACGTAGTTTAATTCGTGTTTAAGAATATAGTAGTATTCTGTAGTCTCCGTTCTTAAGTGCTCTTCAATGCATATTCCTTCTAATGTTAAACTATTTGGAACTTAAATAAATTAAATTTATATAACTTGTTAGGATTCTTTATATTGTAATGAGGATGTTACTTGTCTTTTTATTGTAATGAGATTAATGTTGAGGAGCATTTTTAAACTTCTATTAAAGGGCAAAATTAGAAAAATATAAGACATACATGAATACACCAAACTCACTAAAAATTATGTAATTCTGGCGTATTGATTGTAGGTGTTTATTTTATTTTTAAACTAATAAATGCTAACCAGGACAAGTCAGGTATGAAACAAACAATCAAGCGCTCACGGGCAGCGGACCTCCCCCAAACATTTCTGAGATCAGTTAAAAGGTGTAATAGACGAGATCATATAAGAAATGAAGAGGTAAGAAGTGATTTAGATATTTTTTCAGGTAATGAATGGATTAAAGAATACAGAAGAAAATCGATTTAACGAATGAAAGAAAGTAGAATACCGAAGATGGCGAAAGATTACAACCCTAGAGGCAGAAGAAAAGTTGATAGACCTAAGAAAAGGTGGACTGTGGAATAGGAACAGGCCGCTAAAGGCTAAAACCGTTAAGAAGATGATGATGATGATATTTTATTTTTAAAATATGAATATTGTTGTTTCTTTTTATGGTGATATAAACTAAAACTTGTTGATTAGAATATATGTTTCCTCTAGTATTTCTTCAAACTAGTTAATTTACATCTCTTCGATTTCTAATAGAGAAATATATTGTAAATTGTTCTGCATGGACTTTTTTATAACTCATCAGTTCTTACTGTCAAAAGTGTCGTATTTCAGTGTGCTAAAGGCTATCGTTATATGTGGTCAGATTTTTAGCCTCATGTTTTCCTCTTTGAGTAGGCCTACTAAGTTATTATTTTGTGCTACTGTATTTTTTTATCTTAGGTTATTTTAACCAGTATCAGTGATGTCACAGAAGTGATGTCTCCTATGCTAGTAGAGTTCTATTTGAGAAATCAAATTGAATGGGACCTGTACAATTAAGTATTTTACGGGTAGTCGCTGACAGTAACAATGATCATGTGGTGTTTTGTTTTAAAATTAAAAACTGTAACTAGAGAACTCATGTTGTAAAAATGGAATGGTAGAAGGTCTGTTTATGTTACATCTTGTACCAGAGAAGTGTAAACTTACGTGCGATTAATGTAATAATAAAATATGGTGAACAACATTTTCTATGCCATATTACTGAATTTCTTAATAAAATTAATTTATAATTATGACAAACAAGTTTAACAATGCTAAGGAATAGAGGGAATTTATAAACGCATTACAGAAACCTCTCAGGCTGCCTTTTGGATTCTGGGAGATTTTAACGCTTGCTTGTTGTAAGAAATTAGTGATTAAGGAATGCAAAAATCGTGAAATAAAAGAATAGGTTTCTTTGTGTTTTTAAAACGCGCATGTTTATCGTTTAGCACAATAAGAATGTAACTAAGACTGAAATATCTACAAAAATGCACACAGATTAAGTACAATTAATTACAATCGTATCATGCAGGGCTGCGCCACGGACACGAGTTATGACGAGACCGTTGGCAGAACAAACGGGTAAAGTCTGGCCTGCTGCTGTTGCTAACAATAACATACAAAGAAATAAGAAAACGCTGGTAAAGATGAGGCATAAAGCACAGTGGGAGACTTGGGCGGAGAGAACAATAAAATGAGTGGCGCTGCACTGTATATGGTGAAGTCCGGTAAATACCCAGTACCGCTATAATTCACACGCACACCATGCTGTTGCTGTTCGTTTTGTAAGGCAAAATAAACAGTACAGAATCTTAAGCTAAAGGACACCTGGTTTGCTGCGGTGTTGGGCCACGTTAAAATTAGTCGGCACTGTGTGTCAGTTAGATCTAAACAGTGCTTTCTTCAAAGAAATTTACAAAGACATTCTTTAAGAACCTATCACGTTCGTAGCAATACAGCTCTGAAACTCAAAAACCACTATTTCTACTGTGCTCTAAGTAGCAGCCTTTCGGACTGTCTCAGCTATATTTATAGAAGCACAGAGTTCATGTTTACATTTTCATATGGGTACGTTACCCTTCTCCTTTTTCCATTTTATTGGAGAGGTAGCAGGGTAAAACCATGGGTAGGCCTACCCGTAAAACACCAGATAGAAATTATGTAGAACTCAGATGACACCTTAAATTTCTTACAAAAATTCTTAAAGTCATAAGAACACAGAACTCTCAACCTACCTCCCCCCGGCCTGTCTGTCTCTGTCTCTGTCTCTGTCTCTGTCTGTCTGTCTGTCTCTCTCTCTGTCTGTCTGTCTCTCTCTCTCTCTCTTACTGGCGAGCGTGTGTGCTAAGCTATGCAAATATGTATTTTCGTCTGTAGCTGGGTTGTGTCATGTAAAAATGACTTCGCGGTCTGTACTTCTTTACCATCAGTAGGACTTGTGTTGTGTTTTAAAGAGACCGAGTATAGTCTAAATGAATGTAGGCCTATATTTTATTTAAAAGATAACAATAAAAATAATTGTAATTTTGAAGCGCTTTTCGTCAGACAATCATATGACTCATCTGTAAAACAGTTATCACTATATTTTAGTGAAAACATTCATATTTTTATCATCTTATATTGAAATAGATATTCCTATTTTGTACAATTTTGATACAGCTATCCTAACTGTGCGTTGAGGGGAGCGCGTACGTTATTGCAGCAATAACACGCAAAGGTAATCTGAATAAGGAACCAAAGTTATTAAAGTTCTTATTTACAGTTTGAACTTATCGACGCACCGTAAAATTACACAAAAGTATCTTTTGAAGACGGTAAGTATTCAACTACCTCTTACTGAACTAGGAGTTGTTCACATAGATTCGATTTGCATTAGCGTACAAGAAACGAAACATAATGTAGGGTTACGAGTGTAATATAGAACTAGCGTTATATTACCTAGTAGTGCATACCTTTTCATATCACGAGTCTATGCCTATTATAATCAACTTTGATTTTAAAATCTGTTCAATATCACTGTAGTAAACGGATGTTAGTTTCAAGTGTCACTTTACAGGTGAGGAGATTAATACAAATGCAACTTACATATATAACTAAATAGTATAGTATTTATCAACTTACATGCATAGTTTTAATCAATATAGTTAAAGCTAATACATAAATAATATAATTAAAATCACGTTAATAAAACTATACAAAGAATAGTTAAAATTTATACGTAAAACCAACTGCTGAATTAATTATGCTTTTATTCTTTAGCCTATACTTATAGTGGTAAATTACGTTCATAGTAGATTTAGGCTATTTTTAAGTTCAGTATTTTCTCTTCAAGAGGGAAAAGACTGATTGGTACCAGTTCGCGCAGAACCAAAAAGGGAGTAAGGCGCTTGTACCCAAACGGACAAAGCCTTAAGCGTAATTCATCAAAAATATATTAATATTATGTAATAATTACTTCAGGTTTTAAAAGCATTGTTTTAAATTTTAATTAGGTTATACAAAATTACACTTGTTCCCATTATGTTTTTTATTTTTTAAGAACTTAAGATTAAGATTTTAGTATGGTCGACTATTGAAAAAGTGTTGCTAGGAACTTTATTTTGAAACACACGGTTTATAATAATTTGGAATTATTACTGTAGATTAATGCCCTATAATCTAGCTTCAGCATCTTCATGAAGTATACATACCAACAGTTTTTTCTTGTGGCCTGCGAAAGTCAATCATTTTTTCTCAATAAAAACGAGAAAATAAACAGTAAAATTTTAATTTAATTTAGGTTTGAAAGATTTATTAGATTAATTGTGTACGTTATTAACTAACTTGAATGATTAAAAAATTACAATGACAGTACCTTAAATAATTATTTTTCCACAATCTTTATTATTCTCAGGATCACAGCAATAGGGAGAAGGAGCGTTTTGGCATAGTAACGTGTCATTTCTAAATTTTTCACTCGAATAAATAAATTTTGCTCCTTTATTCCATTTGAAGGTAGGACTAAAGGTAGGACTATTAACTATAATGAGTACCAATGATTAATTCTGTGGATCTATAGAAATGTTAGGAGATGGGTGACCATAACATTTATCCCCTCATAATTCTTGTTGACCACCCCACGCCTATGCTCAGAATAGTAACTACACCGCAACGATCGTATCCATTTTGTGAACGGAGGTTGTTGAGACTAGTTGCGCAAACAACAAGCATACTGTGTTAGTTACAGTAAAATGCATATTTACAGTATTAATAACCAAGAACTTACAAGGCTTCAGACTCAGAATCAAAAATATGTCAAAAATACTTCAGTCACACTATATAATTCTCGACGAATAAATGCGTAGAACAACTTAAGAAAAGAAATATGCGAAAATAAATAATTAAAAAAGTTCTTAAAAGTCTTAAAAAATGAATGAAATTTATTAAAATTAATTTTGTTATTTTTTCTAGAATCTGGTATGTTCTTTGTCGTCTATTTTCTACAGTACACGTGTTTATTTTTTGCATACTTCTACACAAGCCAGAAAACAGTTTACATCTTAATATATTATCTTCATTTCTGTTTTTGAGATCTCTCTGGCAATGAGTGCTACAAGTAAATAGCCAGGGTGCTTCATAATTTCGAACGTATTTTCTGCACCAAACGTCGTTTGGACTCTGAGAAACTGAATACACTTAATTGTCTGTGAAGACGTATTAAAAATATTTTAGTTTTTCTACACAGTTATTGTATTCGATAAACGTGTCCCTTCCCGTTTATTTGTTTTACTTTTTCCAGTAATTGAAATAAATGACAATCGGGTACACATTTATGTCACTGCGTTTACAAATTTCTTACTTGTTAAACAGTTTGAAAAGAAATTAATCAAAACATTACGTAATCCGTCAATTTCTGATGACTGTTAGAAGTAATTATAACTAAAAACACAAAGGATATATAAGAGCGAGTAAAAACATGATTACTGCACGGAAATTGCCAAAACAGACATTAAAGAATTATGACAGGAGAAAGTTTTGTAATTCTCGGGCTGATGTCTTGTGGCACGTGCAAAAAAGATGGAATGACTGTTCATCTGTTAACAATTATAGATAATAAAAATGTATAATAAAACTAAATGATCGGTGATGTCTGATCAAGCGTTACATTTAATGACACAAAATTTTGCACAAAAGTGAAACAAAAAATGTTTAATGCCGGAAAACAACAATTCCGGTTGTTGTTCATTCGTGTTGTTATAATTACTTAAACTACAGCACATAAAAATATTTGTTTTGTGTAAGCCTATATGTAAAACTGTACACATGTGTATAAGTTGTATAGGCCTACGTGTATGAGAGCGCACAGTTCAAGTAAAGTTTAACTAATTTCCTAAACCAATTTTTTAAACAATTGTTTTTTTAAACAACGTGATTTCACATCAAAAGTATTTAAGTAGTTTTAGATTGGATTTAGCAAAATAAATCTTGCCAGCCAATAATTAGCTGCTAATCAAAGAACAATTTTTTTTATCAGGTTGTAAAAGGGCGTAGTATTAAAATTATGTTAATGAAGATCAGTTTTTTATTAATAAAAATATTATCAGATTAAGATACGTTTTACCTTAAAATGAGAATGATTAGATTTGGAATTAGCATGAATATTGTTTATTAATTTTATTAGGATACGTTGACCTATCCTAATAAAATGTAGTGTACTTAACAGTTTATAAGTTTATTTATACATTTAAAGTTAATGTAGGCAACGGTTACCAGTACTAATAAAATAAAGCCACATTTGTTATATCAAAAAACACGTAACTCTAAATCGGCAAGCATATTTTTTTGTTTTATTAAACTTGTATGCCACAATAGAATGTCTAAACAACCGATATTAGTTACGTTCATTATAAATAAAGGTGTTTCGCTCGCTTGTAAAAGTTACATGGAATAGAAACCTGTTGATTTATTCGCACACGGCGAATTGTCGACAAATTTAAATGGAGCTGGAAGCAAAGAAAATAAAAAAGAGCAAATTATAGTTAACATAGGTAAGACAAGAACTGTGCAAACACACGGACGGAGAATTTGGGGTGGGAGGTGGGGATGAATTGTACATGTCGCATAGTGCGCATAGGGTAAAGTGCACCGTGGCGCAATTTCTCTTGCTCGCTAATTATTCTCATGTCCGCGGTAGTGGGGGATGCACCCCTTCCCTTGGTTACCACACGTTAAATGGGCTGTGCGGTGCTCTCTCGCTCTTACTCACTCTCCCCTTCTGTCTCTCTCTCACACTCTCGTGCGCTCTCTCATCGCTGGTTGTGTGTTGTGTGCGAGGAAGGGAGAACTCTCCCAACTACACGGAGGGACCCGGCATACATAGTCGGAAGTCGTCCCTACTCGCTTGCGGATGTAACCGTTGATAGCCGAATAATCGTAACAATACTGTACCGCTGACGGACTTTCCTCGCTATTGTTTACGATGGATTTCAACGAGGAAGAATGCTGGGAACATCCTATCACTCCCCTCCTTCTTAGCTGTTCCCGCCAAGATGACAGCGACTTCTTGCACTCTTCCAACGAGGTATACAACCTTCTACTTACTGCTTTCTCTTTTTTGTCTATAATTAATCGTGTTTTTACATAATAATAGTTATTTAAAAGTAAATGACGTTGCGTTTTTAATGATATTGTTGTAGTTTTCAGAAACTGAAAACTTTTTTATTTCAATTGTTGTTATCAATAGAAACATTGCTAAAGTGATAACAAATTTTTGATAAACTTGCTTAATATTAACATAAATTAATAGATTCAATATTAATATTTATAAATGCATATAAACTGTTGTTTGTTTTTATATATTTAATTTCATAATTGTTTTAAAATCAATAGTAATTACTAGTTACTTAATTCGGCAACAAGACTAATTTATTTAAAGATACTTCATTTACAATACATTTAGTCTACAGGCTTATACAAATTTATCTTATAATATTTTTTTCAAATAAAGTTACAGTTCTTTTAATAAAAAATTTAATATTTTTTAACAACAAATTTTTACGTTCATTAGTAAAAGTTTTCGTGAATAAATTAAGTCGTCTTTTGATGCAAGACACCCAGTGTCTAAAAATGTTTGTTATAAAGAATGTATATAGTATCAGAAACTTTAATTTAAAATATATTGTTGAAAAGCGGTTCGGTTAACTGCTATAAATATACCGTTCAGTTAAATTAAACTGCTAACGAGAATCCTATTAACATAAAGAATTAAAACCGCATTGTTTTCCTCTTACTGAATTGATAAATGATTAAATTAATTTCACAGATTCTTATTAACGATCAACATTACCTGTCAATAAAAACGAATTTGAATGTATAAAAACATTATTAATCGTTATTTAAGTAGTTTTTCTTCCTTTTAATGTTATATACTTTTTCTTCTCTAATCACCAGCAGCGTGTTGGATGTTGTTTAATAGGCCTAATGAAGTCTACGGTGTTTTCATGTTAATCGCTTGTCTTCATATTTTACTCAATAAATAGGGAGCAGGCCCGTCGATACAAACCAACTCGTGTCCATTTGCATTTTGAATTAGAATACCATTATTTATTGCTGAAGACTTGGTCAGCGCTAACAGTCGGTGCTTGGGAACAGACAAACAATAAATTGTGTTTTGTTTGATTTATCTCGACCTAACGAAACCAATTAATACTTCTAACGTATTCAATAACAAACACTGCTACTTTATACGCTGCAAATATCAATTGATTCCTTTCCGATGTTTACTCGTCAGGTTTATTTCGTGATTATTTCAGAAACGATGTTTATTCACGTTCAGACCATGAACGTGAATATTGGTGTAATTGTTGGCTCACTTTTGTGATAAGAATAAATTTCTATATAATATTTATTTTATATCATGATTTTTAGTAAATAAAAAAGCTTAAATTCTCCGTCTCTTTCCCTCTCCCTTCATTCGAATTCGTTGAAACGAAATTAGTGTATACTTCACGTGATGTAATTTCATTAAAACCTTACGGAAAACAGAAAACAAACGAGAATTAAAATAGAGAAAGGAAATTCGAAGCGAAAAACTGAAAACGAATATTTAAATCATTTGGTAATTTATTAACGCGAATATTATCATGAATTTGCTAGCAATTGTTTGTGCTTAAGTGCAAACGCGCGCAGAATGTGTCAGTAGGCTCTACATGTAAATGTGTCGTTCACTGAATGTTTACGTATTCGCTCGCGAGTCTCTGAGTATTACCATTTAAGATTTTAGCAGTTTATCTGTTTCCAAGTCTATGTGAATTCCATAACTTTTCTGAAATGATCGTGGCTATAGTAATTGATAATTTTGCTACCGACAGAATTTTTATCGAACATTTTACGTCTTCACAAATAAGAAGGGACTATTTTTCTTATACTTTTTAATGTTGTTCTCTCACTGCATTATATACATTCTAAGAGACGATAGATACTCTTTCAGTATGCATTTTACAGAAAGACATTTACATATTGACAATCGGGTTATAAATTCATAATAATTCAGAGTACTTCTCATCTGTTCTTATAGGCCTACCACAAAAATACTAGGGCCCGAATATCTTGTGCCTGTGAATAAAGCAATCACAGAGGAATTTTTTTTTGCTATCATAAGAACACAATGAGATTAATGAAAGAAGTTGTTCAAATAATAGAAAGAAATTACACAAATCTAACTATGTACATTTATGGAGGAGTTCTTTAAAGTTTCAAAAGCCATCTTAAATAATTTTCAATCAGCGCTGTTTGTTATCGACCTGTATAACACAAATTCTTATCAGAAATATAGGTGCGTTTATCAGAAACGTGGCGTGCCGGTTTTGCTCTTGGCAGAAACGTGTTATTGGCGAACGTCCTTGCGGGCAAACGGTGTCAGCGCCATGCGGGTAACCAGCGTGTGCTGTAATTGTAATTAGCGGGCAGCACAATCCGTCAAATTGCAAACCTATTTATTGCAGTCCCGTATGACCTTATCAACCACGTATAAATATAATATTTTACTATACTATTATTGAAGTAAAAACTGAAGTTCTTAACCAACCGGATTTTGAGAGTAGTGACGTTGAATTTGTGTAGCTATTAATAATTCTTCATCACACATTGGGCCAAAACTGCGGTGTCTTCTGTGATAACGAAAACGGAATCGGATTATGTGTGAGAATTTTGAAATAGGTAAAGGCTTATATTTACCGCGTCCATGTCACTTACAGGTCACAACGTATTTGAAAACCTTACAACTTATAACTTACACAAGTTACAACTTATTGATGGTTTTCACCTCGTCGAAATACCACAAATATTTCATTCGGTGTCTGTCTGCGGTGTAAATAGGCATCCTCCAATGGATTCTGTTGATTCTTGCCAAAATAATACAATAGTTTTGTATTCATAAGGATCATTTTTTGTATTCCTATAAAATATATAATATAGCCTATACGTGCCTGTAAATATATTTATGACCATCCACTGGTGAAGCGGAGTTCTGAATAGCGGCGAAGATACCAGTAAAATCGAGCCGGTGCTCATATAAGAGTAGCCTGATTTTCTTATTTTCACATTGGAAATTTCTTACAGTTACTTTTGGAAATAGGCTTACTTTACAGGAACTTCTTAGAATTTTGGAAATTTAATATGTTTTGAAGCGAACTAGGCATCCTACCCAAGTTCAAAGTACAATCCGCATATTTTGATAACAGACTTTTAACTACACTGTACAAGTTGATAAATGAACGTAAGCTTTCACGTCCGGTGTTTCCGGGCTGTTAGGCCTGGTCCAGATTGTCTAAGTTCACTTCCAAACGTTTTGTCTGTACCCATGACGGACATCTTCAGTGGCGCAAGGACACAGATCACCAACACCCGCGAGCGAATACGAACACTGAAGATTATTCGTTCGCGTATGTTGTGATCTGTGTTCCTGCGCCACTGAAGATGTCCGTAATGAATAAGGACGAAACGTTTGGAAGTGAACTTAGACAATCTGGACCAGGCCTAACAGCCCAGAAAATTGTGATATTGTATCAGTAGGTTTTCGAATTATTTTAGTCGAACTGTTAAGAAGACCATACATATCAATTATCAGATATCATACGATTACACTTTACGTCATTAGCCCTTTGCGCCTGTATTTCTCTGAAACTTTGACACTCAATACACCATCTGTTACATGAAATAACCGTGAGAGTGAGTGATTATTTTTATCGATTAATTTGTACAAACCATATGATTTTAAAGATTTCCCAGCTCGAACAAATGAGGGTCTCATTTTTCAATAAATTTACTAAATTTTACTCATTAATTAATTCATAATGTAATAGTTAACTGATCAATCGATGCGTGTGGGACGGAAACAATCGTAGACAGGCTACAAATTTTTTACTCGCTTATGTACTTATCTGTACTGCGAACAAGCTTCTAGCAAATGCCCTTAATCTAACTTTTTCGTCTGTCGTTACATTCGGCCCCGTTCTTCTGTTTTTTAATTGTTGATTCCTTCCTGTTTTCTTCATTCAGATCACGTCCTGTTTATAATTCTGCTAAGTAGCTCTAATGTCTAATGTTCATTACAGGCCTTACAAACGTCTTTTCTTGATCCACCGCAGTCTTCTGAACTATATTGTATCATTTAAAAAGTATTTCTTTAATGTTTAAACATCACAAAGGCCCAATCTATGATGTAAGGCTTAGTTTTACCATTGAGAATGCCACAACATAGAATGAGCAAAACGTTTAGTGTTAATAACAATGTCAGTGAAACGTGATTGTCAACGGAAGTAAGTGTTGTTATGTCTCTTCAAAGCGTTACTGAAATCCTTTCAAACACGATGTTTGTCCTTGCGAACCCTACCTTCGGTGGAATCCATCGCAACCATGCAGTTTCAAAAAACTGATCACATTTACAGTAAATCATGTTTATAAGCGTTTTATAAAAATTTGACAAAATAAAATGTAGAAAACGTGCCCTGTTTGAGCAATTGTTGAAACTCTCATCTTATAACATTATTACAGACACTACTTATACTTTTCAGTCACAAATGTTTGAGCCTTTTAACAGCAGCTCGTTCTCATTCCTTACATTGAGTGCAACATCAGTTAAGGCATATTTGCACATCGGAAAAGTTATAGGCTACAAATTTTGTAGCAGTTTAACCAACTGATTTAGTTCATCCAGTAATTTTTGTATTTAGACTACTATTACGTAAATCACAAGTCACGTACATTTAAGAGTTTTTTTCTTGGCATAATATTCTTCCAGTGTAAACAAAATAAAATCTACGAACAAATCTGTAATTTTAATTCAAAATTTGACATAGCATAAAATTATCCCCACTGACTGGCGATAATTCAAGAAAAGATTTATTACGTTAACCTGTTACCAACTATTTTAGCCACCATCAACCTTAATATTTTTCAGGCTAAATACTACTACATCTAAGAAAACCAAATTAAATAATCTTCTTCTTCTTCTTCTTCTTTGACGTTTCTTTCCTTAAATCCTTAGCTACCCTAGGGAAGGGTTCTATAAAACACATTTCTTCCAATATTGCGCAATAGGCAATATTTCTTATGACAAGGGGTTTTTTTCTCATTGGAGCCCTCTCTAATATGTAACCTATCCATTTTTTTGGCTACTTACTTTATGGTACTCATTCATACCATTGTTCCTCCAGTCTTCTAATCTGTGTATTGGCAATGTCTCTGTTGTTCGTATTTTGACAAGTCTGCTCCATGCGTCACGATAAATTTACTTTTCTTAAAGGATACGTGTCACTGCGTCCTTCAGTTTGTCTCTTGACTAATGCTTTTGTTTGAGATCAATCCATGTAAATATCGATTTCAATTATATTCCAATAAATATTTTAAATAATTGTATGAATCATAATAGCTAAACTTAAGGTAAAACTAATCGCGTAATAAAATCACTTTAATTTCGAACAGAAATCCTTATAAAAGGGACCGTGACTTGGATTAATGAATTCGTAAAGACTCATGGAATTCAGTGAAAATATATCATTTAAATACTTATATTTAAGTAAATAGATCTCACAATTAAAAATATCGTATCGACGTTTCGAAAAGTTATTGTCACTTTCAGGATGAGACGAGCTGACTGCCGTTATGATTCTTGTTCAGAAGACTCATCTTTAAGTGCCAAAACATTTTTTGAAACAAAGAATCGATTGTGTATATTGATTTGACCAACACCTTTTGGTTATTTAACTGAAAATTGTTTTATTATTATGTACTTTACTATCACTGAATAAGCCATGAGCAAAAAATTTGTTTGATTGAATTATTTGTTATCAAGTAACGTAGTTCTTATGAATGTGAAAAAGAAGTGACGACAGAACAAAGTAAATCTTTATGTCTACGCGAAACATTAAAAATAAATTTACGTTGAACGTAATATTTAATGAATCTGTTTTTCAATGTCTTACACAACGTTTCAGATTATTTTTTCCGAATTTCATGGAACATTTATCTTTAACCCAGTAAAAATATCTCCCCTAACTAATATTTAATGTATTAAAAACTGGAAAAGAAGAAAACTCGTTTTAAAATTTACACAACATTATCTTTGAAGAATGATAAAACAGCCTATCTGTTCTTTTCTTTTACTGACTGAGACTATTATAATTCTCTATATCAGAAACCTTTCCCATTCATCTGGTTGTCTTCTCAGTGGTAATTAAGTTTTTACACACGATTACAGAATGAAGATTCGATTACTGTAGTAAGTTTACCCTTAGCTTTAAATAAGTTATCCATCATCTACATGAAATGAATATAGGCCTACATACAACCTGTCACTAATATCTACGAGTAGTCGGGTTGACGAGGCATTTAACCTCGGAACCCAGCCTCGGTACACGGATCCATCTTAAACCTTTTACATTTTTTCCTTATAGACCAAAGTACAAAGTCTATGTGGAAATTTGATTTGCCCTTTATTTAGGGGGTCAATCCTTCATAGGAGGTAAAGGAAAAAAGTGTAATGATTTCCCGGAAATCGAAGTATCTATAAATTCTAAGATAAAAGGTGATATACACTTTTTTCTAAAAATGTATAGTTTTCAGTATGTATAAAGTTGAAACAGTGATTTTTCGCCCTCAAAAATA
Organism: Magicicada septendecula; assembly: GCA_034769895.1. Taxonomy (NCBI): domain Eukaryota; kingdom Metazoa; phylum Arthropoda; class Insecta; order Hemiptera; family Cicadidae; genus Magicicada; species Magicicada septendecula. The sequence continues at coordinate 629,429,844 of CM068367.1, read as the reverse complement.
GCTACGTTGAGACGGGTTTTTATCAATACCTTAAAAACTATTAGGTTTAGAGAAAAACCGATTAGATTTGAATTTAAATTATATAAAAAGACAAATCAAATACTTCCTGTCCCGTTTTTAAGTTAGACAATTTCTGATATCCAGTCGTGTAAAAATGGCACTGTTTATTTTTTGTCGAATCTAATCATGTTTAACCTTAAATATTTCAAACATTATTACTTCAACGAAAAGCTTGTGACTAAAATTAAAAATCTTAAAATTTACTACAAAATGCTTTCTATCTCGTTTCTGTAACTTTAAAAATCAAAACATTTTAGCTAAAAAAAATGGCGCGCTTTTTAACGTATTTTTTCTTTTAGTCATTTTTGGGTTCTGGAATATTTATTATGAGATATAATGATACGCAATTTTATTAGTTATTTATGTAGACCCTTATAAGTATCCTCAATTTATTTTGAATTTTAAATAGCTGACTTTCAAAACTGCTGTACTTGCATTTTTGGCCAATTTTTACAAATTTCATAAGAATAAATATATTATAATATATTATAGAAAACTATTACGTTTATAAAAGAAATGAACATCAAATTTATAGTATATTAAATGAGATATAATATGTTTCCTACCTCATTACTCTGCGTTAAGCAATTAATGAGATATAGTTGTTCAAATAAGCCGTTAATTATAATCTGTTTAGTAAAATTAACCATCTTTATCCCTAAATATTTAAAATACTATTACTCTAACAAGAATATGCTCAGAACCTAACATAAAGTTTTTTAAATTCTCTTCAACATACATCCTATTCCGTTTTCTAGCATTAAAAATAACAAAAAGAGGTTAAAGAGGCATTTTCTAGCTTTCATCTTTTTATGTACTTAAATACTACTAAATAAACTTTACTTTCAGCTTCAGATTGTCTAGGCCAGTAATTTCGAATGAAAAGTAAAAACTGTGTAATTTCAAATAGTGGACGCAAAATGGTGGCAAATAAATAATTACAGTTACATAATTGTAATAAAATAATGGTTTAAGGAGAAATATAATTTAAAGGGTTTTTAGGTTACCTAGTTCTAAATTTAAAAATTGTATAGTGTCATTTTAAAAAGTGCAGTAACTAAAGTGTCATATTATGCAATAAATATGTGCACAATAAAAATTAAAAAAATATAATTTTTATTGCTCTTTCTACAATTATTAGTATACTTAATACATTGTTATAAAAATAGTAAAAATTTCAAAAAAATAAAATTAATCTTCTTCATCTTCATCTATTTCGTCTTGTTATTGTTATTAACTTCGTCATTTTAATTGTTATGACGAATAACAATTCGAATTTTGATTGTTATTGTTTTGATATCTACTGTTAGAGGAGCATTTAAACAGCTATAACCGGAACAAATTGTACATGGTGCAGTACAACGCAATCCGGCATTATTTTATAAAAATTAAACACTAAAGACCATTTTTCAGCCCCCATTTTGAATTTAAAATTTTTGACTTCAGATTCGTAAGCCAGCAACCTAAAAACCCCCCAGAAATGTCTTTTGTTTTATGTAATCTGAAGCGTAAGTCAAAAGTTATAACAATAGTTTACCCAGTTTGTTTATTATTATTTACATAAACGAGCAAGTCAGATTTCCACATAGACTTTGTTTCTAAATGTATGAGGAATAAGATACAAAAGGCTTCAGGTCCATTCGCGTATAGAGGCTGAGTTCCTAGGTTTGCCGCTTTTTCGGCTCCGTCGACCGGATTAGAATGTAGATAAATGTTATTAAATGTTATTAACGTTTCTTCTTCTTCTTGTTCTTCGAATAATAATAATAATAATAGTAATAATAATGATAATCATAATCATAATAATAATTCTTTTTTCTTTGTCTTCTTATTTGGCATTTCTTTATTCATTGGAGGATTTAAGAAATTTCACTGTTTCAACTACCGGTTTGTGGAAATTATCATGAGTTCTCATCTTCTGTTTTTTCGTCATTCAACTTTGGTCTTAACCTTTTCGTTATAGTAAAGTCGCTTTATATTCTGTTTGTCTAAGACATCGGTTATGAAGTTATACATTATCTGTTCACTGACTTTGCAACATGTCCAGATTAGTTCTGTTCAATTGAGGCTTTTCCCGTTGTGATAGTAGGAAAAGTTGTATACCATTGCCGTGCATTCCAAACAACATTCCCAGTTAATAATATTTTTAAGAGTTCCGTCGGTTTTACTGTTTAGTTACAGTGGAGATTATAGGATTAAAAACAGGCCTATTTGTAGACGAAACAAAATAATGATAGAAAACGATTCTACTTAGGCTTAAGCCTTTTTTCACGATTTTGTAAACGATTAAAGAGAGCAGCAGAAAATCACTTTGAAAAATCAACGGCTCGTAGGGCAATATGAAGTCTGTACATTTATCTGTAGGCTACGTTGTAGACGGAAGACATTAAGTATTTAATATTCACAGGATAACCGATTACAGAAGCAAACAATCGACATGCGAGTTTTCCATGTCGTTCTCAGTTCGTCTCGTTCGACACCATGTAAATTATAACAATAGTTCACGAACGGAACAGCGTATTCATACAACAACCGCTATGAAAAGAAACAATGAGCCCGTTTTGAAACCATGCTCAGTACACCGTGTTAACTCTTTGTAGTAAGTGGTACTTGCTTAACTGAATTCCGTATGTATGAGAAAGAAAAGGAGATAATCTCGAATAAGGAGGAGGACGAACAGAAAAAAGGAAACAATTAGAGAGGAAAACGTTTTATACCGCAGACAATGTGAAACAAACGATCGAGAGGCGGATGTGACATTATTAAACAAACATTTTTCCTTTCTCCTTTTTTTTTTTATTTCTGCCAGCAATTAAGCGAGTTCAAAAGGCGTGTAGTTCTTCACAGTGATAGCCCCGAGATAATATTATAATAAACTCTGTTATTTTGTTTTTCATCGGTGTATACGTACGTACAGTCCCGTCCCGTCTCTTTTGTTTCGCGGCCTCTGTTGTTTCACCGTCTCAAGCTACAAAACCGTTCTTGTGACAGACAACAGACAAACAACAAGAACAGAACCCGAGAAAAAATTAATAAAACGTCATTGTTTATGTTTCGGCGTTGTATTTGTAGCGTGTCGATTTCTGTGTTCACATTATTTTATTTTTTCAGATAAGTGATCACAACGTGATATTTCAATGTTTGCGATTTCGATTCCTGGCTATAGCGTGTTGTTTCCCGTTAGATTAATAAGAGGCATTTATTACGTGTGCGTTCACAACGGAACATGACAGTTTAGCGGGCAGTTTTGTTAATTTATTCATTTATTTAAACAATTTTTAACTGCAATATATTTAGCACGTTGAACGAGTTTGTGTTTGTGTTTATAAAACAGACAACACACACACACACGCACACCTTCTTCATTTGTTTAGATTTGTTTTCAAAAATTTTTAAGTACTAAGTGAGAATATTGACAATAATTATTGTATTTCAAATACATTTCGTATTATGTATATCTACTATGCTCTTATATCTTTATTTCTGCTATTAAACAAGTTCAATGAAATTGTATCTTCTAACTGATTTTCGATTACACTTTTTGCTCCTACTTCATCGCGTCTCCTCTGTCAACTCGACTTTCTTACGGTTTCCACTTCCGTTACGCTTGTGTTCAACCAGGTGTACTTTTAATGAATTAAAATGTTTCTGGAAAGAACTGGAGAAATTTTCATTCTTTTTAATCACTATTTTATAAAACTTACCATATTATAGTTATCTGGTAAGTTTAAGGTACCGACTTCTCAGGCTAATGATTGCTTAAATTCTCTCTGTTTATGTTCAGAGTTTAATAGGAGTCCTGGATAAACGACCGCGCGCCAGAATTCACACTCGCGTGCGTGTGTAAAAAGGTGGCATGCGTGATATCAATCCGCGGAAGCAGAGAAGTGGACAGAACATGTAGGCCTACCTATATAGTAATTCGGCGTGAAACATATTTGTTTAGGGGTTAATGACAAAATTAATTATTCGGGGTCAGACCTTTAATTTTAAAGTCTGCTTTAACGAAAGACTGCTCTCAAACAAGCAGAAATACATTGTCTACAAATCCACAAACGTTTAGTTGTGGAGGATGCCCAAAATCAATTGGAATATCAGTTTCAACAGAGACGGAGTGGGCTACAGTAAGCTTATTGTGTATCGATGATGATGATAATTGTACGAATCCCCTATGCGATATGGCATTACATCGGACGCGTGTTAAATTAGGTATCGATTTCCTCAAAAGAAAAGCATTTCCTTTTTCAGAAACCTCTGAGGAATAATGAAAGTATAAAACGTACACACAAAATATGTTTTAATAGCATTTAATGCTCTGTAAGCAGGTATATTTCGTTGTTCGTTACTGTTGACATATGAAAAAGATGAGATGTTTGATAAAACAGACGTATTAAAAATGTTTAAGATATAACAAAACAGATGTCTTGCAAATTTTAAAGGTCTGATAAAACAGATGGTTTGAAAATTTTAAAGATTTTCACTCATCTCCCCGTCATACAAGTATAACTTCTGTCTTTTATCTTACATCTGTCTCATGTGCTGTGTATAATAACGTATTTAAACAATCATTACTTTTTTATATAAGATAATATATTATATACTGTGCATAGAGCAAATTAATACTATATATTAATTTTGTCTAAAATTTTCGTACACAATCTTTCCGTAAGCAGATTTTATGTAGATAAACTTATGTGTCAGACGAAATCTTACGAAAATGTTTTCAATACATACAATGAACTAAAACAGTTCCCTCGGTACGAACAAACGAATTCAGTTAACAATTACAGAATTTCCCTTGAATATGCTAAGTACATTAGCTAACGTAATACGTGTAGCGATTATAAATGTGTTATTTTCAATGAAAAACAATTAGGCTATGAATATGTTAACATAATCATTATGAATACGCTAAGTATTCTGGTATTTTTACTCGTGTTTGTGAACGTAAACGGATCTGAACTCTATACGGATGTGAATGTAACTGTTTTACAACTCGACGTTCATCTAAGTCTCCATTCAAACAAATGGTTTTTACAATGTTCTCAATATTTACATTCTCCTTTTTTCTACGATCTGTAGATCGGTTGACAAGTGGTGCACATAAGGATCGCTTTTGTGCTTTCCGCCTCATGTTTTCTTGCAATTTACATCATATCGTATTTCACTGTCTTCTATGTACCGGATCCCTTCTGTAGTTAAATATTACAAAAAATTTACTACTGACTTTTGTTAATAAAATCTTTGTGTATGACAGTACGTAATGCTGTTTATGAATTTAACAGTCAATACTTACAAACTACGTCTACTCAGCTTATTAAAAAATTTGTTTTCTGAAAAATAACAAACTACTTTTGGTTGGGAAAATGAAAGCAGTTTACAGTAAAAAATAATAGGAAATGAGTGTGTACTTGTTAAGATTCTTTTCTTATTGTACATTTTTAAAATAAACGAAAGGCTACTGTCTTTAGTCTGTCGAGTCCCGTACAAGTAAAATGCGAAGACAAACAGGTAATTACTTTCAAACCGACATAAACTATCTATAGTCAACAATTTAAAACGGAAATCGGTTGAAGAATTTTTGTTACAAAACGATCGATACCAAATTCTGACAACAGCGTATATACTATACTGTTTTACGTTCAGTTTTCAAAAGATACCTCTGACCCTTGGTCAACAAAAAAATAATATAATCTCGGTGTATGACTTAATCAACATGTCTGCAAATGTCAAAACGTTTCTGTGCAACATACATAGTAGTACAGTCACTGAAGCCGAAGAAAAATGGAAATTTCAAATTAAGTGGCTTCTACGAGATTTTTTGCATAGGGCTAGACAAAAAGGTAAGAAAGAATTTAAAAAAAGTTTACAAAAATTCAGTCGCGGGTTTTCGAAAAAAGGGAGGGGGAAGGTACAAAACATTCATTTTTCGCGTGATTATCTTAAAAAATATTAAATTTATGAGAAAAATACAAAAGACCAAAAAGAAAGATCATACAATTCTGCATAAAAAAGGATATTAACATTTTTTTGTCAGGGCGATAATAGTAGTAGAAAAATTAATTCAAATTTGGCCAAATTTTCACAAGGTGGATTTTCACATAAAATACATGTTTATTTAATAGACATGCAATTTTTTCAGGAATATAAGTTTAAAAACTCATTATTCATTTATGTATATATTATTATGTATATTTTTTAATTATTTATTACGCATTATAATAAAATTATTATTAAAAAATGCTCTTTATAAATATATTCAAAAATAGTTTTTCTTCCAATCATTGAAGATTTTGACAATAAAATAACTTTTAAAACACATTTCTTATTTATAAAAATTATAAATTATTTACTTATAACTTATTATGATTTACAAAATTATTAAAATATCGTTTTTTTTCGATTTTTCGGAATTTTTCACAATTATCAAGGTGGAAAATAACTTTTTAGTACATTTATTATTTATTTATAATATTTAATTATAACAATTGTTTTTATAATGATAAATATATTTAAAAATCGATTTCTTCTCCAATTTCTCCAATTTCTTGAAAAGATTCAGAAGTCAAGTCTTCTATTTCTATTTCTCCCTCATCATACAAAATATTTGAAAAATTTGTGCACAAATTAAATTCACAGATCCCACAAGCCGAAGAACAGTACAATCCACTTTTTCTGCAACTGCACAATTTTCCACAATTTTTTTGCAATTACAGAAGATCATTTGCAAAAGTGACTTCGGTGCAGGTAACTGTGACATTTGTATTGGAGTTAATATTTCATTTTTAACGCTCCAACTCCATTCTTCAGGTAAAAGATCGTTGGAAAGCCATTTTTGTGTCTGTAAATATACTCTGAAAAAAATGATATTTTGGGGCATCTGCAGTGTACATAAATTGCGGCATATAAATTCTCACTATGTAGAAGAGAAACCTCAAATATTGTAATTTTACGTACAATAGTTACATTTTAATATTTTTTTTAGTTTTTAACTATTAATATTAATACGCGCAATGGACATATTTTTTACATTTATTAATAAAAGTTACATTTATTTAAATTTAACTAAATTTTAACAATTCTTTACACCGCAGTCTTATAGAAGACACTTTGGCCAATACTTGATCATAATTTTGTTAAAATATATTTATTTTGAAAATATCTGTAGAAATTTTAAGTTAAGAAAATGATGTATACTTGCGAATTCAAAAAAATGATAAATTTTAAAACTCGCTCATTTTATGCCGATAAATCAATACTAATTTTTAAGACCTATATATGTAAAGTTCATATTGTGAAGTTTTTTAAATGTAAATACAGTTGTAATAAATTGTTAATATGTTTATGCATTAGTTGAAAAAAATAAAAAACAAAAAAGTTATTACTTTATTTTAAGTATTTATTAATAATTTAATTATTTTATTTTTATTTTACGTAAAAGTACAAACATTTAGCTTTAAAATTCTTTTTGATTTTTGTCTCTACGACTATTATAACGGATTTTATTAAAATTTGTTTGTTGCAATGTCAGAAAAAATTAGCCTTTCCGCTCATCGGGGCGGACTCCGACAATCAATTTTTTTCTAATATTTCAATTCCATTTTTCTCACAAAGTATTAGCCTGACAAAAAAAAATGGTAAATGACTTTTTTGTAGATAATTGAATACTCTTTAATTTTTGTAATTTGTCTTTTTTTTCTTAAATTAGTGTTCAAGATAATTGAAAAAACTAATTTTTTGTACCTTCACCCTCCTCTTTTTCGAAAAACCGCGACGGAATTTAGGTAAATTTTTTTTAAAATTGTTTCTCACCCTTTTATCTAGACTTATGCAAAAAATATCGTAGAAGCCACTTAATTTGAATTTTTTCTTTCAGTGACTGTACTAATAAAGCCCTGCATACTTTCTGCAAATAACTTTTCCCAAAAGCCATTCCTTTTTTCTGCTATCGTAAAAACAATCTTTAACGGCGATTTCACACCACTTCCTTTCTTTCCTTTTTTATATTTTTTAATGTTTATTTTTTGCACGAACGTGTGTTGTGGACGAGTGCGTTTTGTTTACCAAAAATTTTATTTTTGTGAATTTTGTTTGAATTTTTCTTTTCGTATTTGCATTTCATGGAAAGTTAGATTCTTATTAAGACATAAATCTTTTCCCCTCTACTGCTAAAGTTTTAAATCACATTTGCAACAAAAGACATCAAAACCGGCTGATGTCTTAGACTTCTATAACTACTTGACTGTATAAGCAACAGTGTCTTGTGTCTTCTGAAGTAAAACAAATAGATAAACAGGCTCCCTCAAATGTAACACACACACACACACACACACACACACACACACACACACACACACACACACACACACACACACACACAACTGTGCGTGCTGTACAAGATTTTAAAGTTGTGAACTAGATTTTTTTATTTTATAAGTAAATTTATGTGATTATTGGAACTTCATAATTGTATTGTAATTACGAATAAACCTCATTAATAACTATAAATAATTAAATAATTTAACGTATTTTGTAAAGTAAAAATTAACTACAGTTAATCTCTGGTACGCTTTGCTAAAATCAAACGTTGAATATTAAATAATTCATGTAATTTAATTAGTTTTTACTTGAAGTTACATAAACCTTATTCACAAAAAACCATTGGTATATGTTTTGTCAGGTTTCAAATATCTACAGTATTTTTTTAACATTATTATATAGAACGTTTTAGTGAAATTAATAATGATGCTTGGGCTAAACATTGTTGATATTCGTTGTGATTTAAAGATCAACGGTTTTGTCAAACAAACTGATCGCGGTAGAGAAGTTGAAATTCCGCAGTGGAAACCACATCTTCCGTTTTCAATTCATTTTATTGTACGTGCACAAACAGTTTGTACCGTTCGTGTAATTCGGACCGTTCTGACACTAGCTAATGGTTAGTTTGATACTGAGGCTCAGACGGCGTCATTAACCAGAGTTCAACAAAATAATCACATTAACCTGAGTTCAAAACAACATTATCAATCGTGAACGAGTCATCATACTTTTGCAAAGTAAAATGGGATTGAACCGGTTGAAAGTGTTACTTTCAATTATTCTGACCACGGAAATCTCAGTTTATACCAAGACGTTTATAAACCTAAAACGAGAAATATGAGCACGAAACCTAAACTTTATAGTCTTTATAAGTGTACAGAGTACAATGGCCGTCTTTTACGTAATACCAACATTTTCAATATATTTTTATAGACATCTGTAATGTTTTAGAACCTGAAAAACTGTGCCCTCTAAAATTTCAAAAAATCATATTCTTGATGCAATGACCAAGTCTTTAATTACTGAAAATTCTCGCAAATTATCCTACTAATTAGGCGAATGTATTATGAAGTAAATTCGTTTAAACTGTCGGTAAAAAGTTTTGACACCGTTACATAGTTCCTGCCTCGCGCATGGTACAAATACTATCCAGGTAATTTTGTTGCGACTTATCCATCATCGCACCCTGTCGGAAAGTTGCAAAACCTCATTTGGTAATCAAATCCCCGAGTAAGTTCAAAGCTGGCAGCCCCCGCCGCTGATAAATACCGACCAAAGAATGTTAGCACAGCGCCGTCGTTTTACAACACAATACAGTCCTCTAAACTATTCGGTTGAAACACCATTTTCATTTTAAGTTTATTCCTGTCCGGCCATCTGTATTTAAATTAAGCGATCATGCGTTTCCCTGTACACGTTTATTATTGTAACATTCTCTCCGGATTTGGAAGAAGTTTAAAAACGGTTATTGGCAGTGATGTTATATTTATCCGGCGTTATGACAGCTATAAACTGGGAAAACGATTTTCGCTTACTTACAACACGCTGTAGCATCAGTTTTATATACGAACGTGTAGGCTATTGACAACACCCGGTTCCTTAGTCTTATTTAATTAGGAACTCTGGAAAGGATTTTGTTGGTTTGTACAGGTATTCATTCTGTTGTTCAGTAGAATTTTGTCTGCCTACATAAAGTGTAACATCTCCGCTATCGATTATCATTAAGTAAACACAGATTTCATCTCATATTATATAAGCTTGGGTTTCTGTTATATTATATGTGGCAGTTCAATATTATAGACTATTATTTTTTTGTATTATAAAGATTAATGTCAAATATCGAGTTATTATAAATATTATGTTTGTTTTAAAATTCGATTATTTTTAGTGTTTCAGTTTTAAATCAGATATTTTGGGAAAGTAAAAAGCAACAATACGAGATTAGATTGAATAGAAACTTAGCATTCAAACCGTGTATGTTTTGCTCACACTAGAAAATCACACTAGACATATCAAGAGTAATGCCTTTTTAACTAAAAAGAGGGGAAAGCAAAAGAAACATATATCTGTTGGTTGAAGGTTTTGTGAAGAGTACAATTAGTTTTTATAAACTAGGATCGCTGTAGTGATACTCTACACAAATATTTATAATAGCTTAAGCAACCCTTAGAGCTTGTTCCACAGCTCAACTCAAAGGAAAAACATTTTTTGCAGGAATCCAGACACTCTCGTAAAAATATATAAATCCTTCGGCAACAAATCTAGTTAATACGTGTTATGAAAACGGTGTTCCGTTTTTACAAAAACGGTTTTGCAAACACAAAAATCAAATTAAAAATAAAAATAACAGAGACTTCTATCTTTAACTGGAGAATAATAAATATAAAGCTTTATTGTTGGTTTCAACTGAACTGTACTCTCCACGTTGTTCTATTTTGTGCCGCTCTCTTCAGTTGTTCATGATTTCTCTCCATCATAAAATCTGCCAACACATCATATATTCTTCTTCTTCGCCCTCTTCTACCTTCTATCATTCCCTCAATTACTAAATTGTTGACAGTTTCTTCTCTAAATGTGACCAATCCAATTTTACTTTTTTCTTTCTGATGGCTCTTATAATGCTTCTCTCTTCGTGTATTCTCCTAATCCCTTCTTCATTTGCTGCCTTTTCTTTACAGGTAATCTTTTACATTTTTCGCTACAACCACATTTCAAAACTTTCATATACTTCTTTTCTCTGTTCTGATTGTCCACATCTCTGAAGCATATATTACAATGCTCCATATAAAACACTTAGCACATCTCTTTTCACATCTGTTCCTCTTGTAATCAATAGGTTTCTTCCTCTACCTATAATAAGAAACTTTATGTTTCTTAAGGATAATAATAGTTATTATTTTATTATGATAACTGTTATTATTATTTTCGTTAAAGTACAGAAGTTGTAATCTTAATTCTTATTTATTTTGATTTATTATTACGTTTATTCGGGCCACGTGCGACTACTGTTTGAGTAATGTGGAAAATTTTACATTTTGCTCGCACGACGAGTCTGCATTAAATTACAATTTAACCGGAGTAATATGTTTGCATAGTTTGTACGACTCCTGTAGGACAACTAGACGACACACCTTTGCTCGAGGTGGGCGCACAAGACGCTAGGAGGGAGACATGTCACACCAGGTCGGCTTAAAATTCGTGTAACTAACATAAATGAGGCATTTGTTTTGATGGCATAATTCACTTTGTTTACTGAAGCGTCGCATTATCACCAGAGCGATAAAGGCCTAACAGGTGGCGACTAATTTTGTTAACTTTAATGGATAGCTGATTTGTCGCAATACTTGCGATACTCGACTTGATAACATAAATAGCTATTAACGAGAGAGCTTACAACAATTGGTCTAGATTATACGCTGTATAAGTGAGCTGTGTGTGTAAATTGCACGTTCTGGTTATTATCGGCAACAGCGATACGTAATATAGGCCTGTATATACAGTATTGTAGACTTTTCGTGTGGCCAAATATAATGTCATAAATATATATATATATATATGTGTGTGTGTGTGTGTGTGAGTGTGTGTGTGTGTGTGTGCGTGTGAACTGTTAATATAGTACAAATTGACAGAACAGAGAGAGAGAGAGAGAGAGAGAGAGAGAGAGAGAGAGAGAGAGAGAGAGAGAGAGAGAGGTTAACTAAGTGTTTGATTTATACAGTTACGATATATGTTCTTCATATACTCTACCGGAACTAAGGAACTACTTATTTATACTAATATTTAGTAGTTTTCTCAAAAAAAAAAAACCCGCTACCTCTCAAGTTCTGATTGCATTTAATTATCTGAACGGAACATTACCAATCGTGATATAGAACCTGAGTTTATTTTTATTTTTTTTATTTTATTATTCTAAATGCTCTGTGTACGGTATGTCAACATTCCAAAAACTGAGAGTTTCTGGTGGTAAGCTGCAAATTTATAACATATAATACATTTCATCTAAATTCTTAAACGTGGTACAAGTACGCGTAAACCCATTATTTTCTTAATAAAAGATATTTGTTATTTCGTGTTTCTAATGACCGTGTAAATAATTCATGGCGTCTAAACGGTCATATAAGGTGTGAAATGTGACGTTTTTAAATCTCTAGTTGACATAGAACCACTCGTTCGACAATGAATATAAATTCTGTGCGATACAAGGCGACCTAGAAAAATGAAGTCGAGAGATTTTCGGAATCAAGAGAATCGTAAAATTTTATTCACAGTTGCATTAATAGGTGCAGTGAATGTTATCGCAGACAGCTTTTTGCCAGTGAGTCCTGGTATTTGGTGGCTATGGCAGAATCTTTATATTTATTGCATATTTCTTTGTTTGAGTTACGAAGTTCCGACTGCTGATAAGTTTGATATTCTTGCTTTCGTACAAGTTTATTTAAACTCTGAATATAAAAAAAAGTTTTCTTCATCAGAATAAAAATATCTGTATGAATATTTTCTGTTTTTTCTCAGAAAAAAGAAGGGCTACTCATGATAATTACGTATCGTGATATGATATACTGTCGGTTTCAAAACCAGAAGTCTTTAATTGTAAAATCCCATAGAAATGCAATGAAAACGGAAAGTTTATAGGCTACTGAGACGTTCAGCAATTGACTACGTACAGTTGAAGCTCTGAAAATACAATAAGAGTCTCTTTTTTACATAGGCTATACATCCAAAGTTGATACCATCTGACCCATCTGCTCAGAATAATATTATTATTAAATATTATACAACGCAGCACCTATCGCCCGCGCTGGGCCCACCAGCGCTTATATCGATACTTGGAATCAACGACGTTATAATGTTAAATTCCAGCAGCTCCGCACAATCCCCTGTAGGCTTCATTAATAATTAAAATCGATCACAGATTATTTAACCACTTCAACAAGTTTAAAATTATACAAATATACCTGATAATTTAAATATCAGATTTCAACGTTTCGGGCCAAACGTACGCCCTGTGCAGTGATTCTGGCAACGAGGTGGATTTATAACATTTTTTTATAATGTTTTATATTTTCTAGTTTCAAACAACGAACGTCTCTCGACCTTTTCAGAAAATCGTCAATTCGTCGGATTTTTAAGTTTGTCCTTCACCGTGTGTACACTAAACAGTCTGCAACTGCCTTCTTACCGTGTTTACCTTAGCCATCATCGTTTTCTTGTTGGGCTTCTTCTTGTCTCCAACCACGTATGCCCACCGCCCATAATAAGTAATAATCCACATGCAAGTTTTGGATTAACTACACTCCCCGTTGCTTATTAAAATGTTGATTATTTAATACCTACGTACAATTTCTACAATTCCTGTTTAATAAACGAGGACAATACATGGTAATTCGACAAAAAACGTGAATCCTAATTGACATTCACGTTCGGGTTTAAATTCTGTATACACTAGCAACATTTGGCACCTCAGCATATCCGAGTTTATTAGAAAATAAGTAATGATCGCTGTAATAATAACATTAATAAGATATTAATGTGTAATTACTTACTGATTTAAGCATCGAAGCTATACTTTATACTATAGCTATACGTCCCCTACTAGTTCTTCCTGGAAAGTGACTTGTTTGCGTCAGAGCAATTTACAAATACAATTAATCCGTTCTGGCATGTAGTGTACCACGCTGTGTTTTCTATGTGTCGAGTTCGTTTCACCGTGAAATGTTTCATACATACACTATTTGCACTCTCGAGTAACCATAAAAGAAACTGTGTAACTTCAAAAGATGCTCACTCAGAGGTGTTCTCATAATGACGCTCTAGCCACATTCCACTACTAATATATCCAAAAGACAAATTTATTATTTTAAGAGCAATGAAGGGTAATGGTAAATTGCTTTGTGTATTAGTATCGTTGTCAAACGGTAACTTTAACTCTATAATTGTTATCAATTATTGTTAACAGTCGCAAATGATTTTTGAGCTCATTCCAAGTAGTTGCGTTGTTGTCACGTTTCTGTAGGTTAATATTGGCCTTCTCTGACAGCAGAGTGACGACAACAAGACAGATCGGGTTCATTGCAAGCAATGATGTATTTTATAGTGTGGTAACAACTCTGTAGGTCGACATACACTGAATTGAGCAGTTTTACTAACGGGAGACTCTGGCTGGCCCAGACAGGCAGTGTTCTAGTTTTAACAACAAAGTATTGTATCGTGCTCTTCTGGATGTTTGGTTTTGGCCGCGGCAGTTATAATATATTCAGTGGGCATTCTTGGATTGCTTAGGTGAAATTTACTGTGAGCATATTTACCTCAACAATCATCTTAAAATTTGTAGTGTACAGGTGTAACAAAAGACAATATAACCGTAAGACACGCAACACAGTACAAAAATGTGTTCAACAACAGAACAAATAATTGAACATTTAACAAGTGTACAGAAACTTTAAAAACTTTTAGAAAGACTGGAATTACAAATTTTACTAACGGAATAATCTGGTTGGCGCAGACAGGTAGTGATATAGTTTTAACAACACAGTACTGAATCGAAGCCTTAAAATTGTGTTGACGCCTTTTCCTTAGTAAAGGTAAAGTTCAGTTCTAAGGCAAAGATCACGTGAAGACTGATACGGTGAAAAGATTCTTTTGACATAATCTGTCTTCACTGTTGACAAAAATGGCTGTGATCAACTTAACTTACTAAAGATTACTTAGAAGATGCAACACACATTTGTACAGTCAAATTAATTGGTAGTCACTTGAGTGTCTGAGTAATTTTAGCTGAATCATTTTTAGTCTGCTCTTCAATGAGCTAGCAACTCTTCCTTCTTCTGGTATATGCTTGCGATCTGTCATTGGACATCAAGCTTCATATTCTTGTTATGAATTACATATATTTCTGTTTGGAGGAGGTGTTATTTCCTATTCATTTATCTTTAATAAAATTTACCAGATTCGTGAGATGTGTAAGCGTGTGGCTCTAAGCGTTCTATTTTTCACATATAATAGGGCCGCCATTGCCTCTGTTGATTCTACACTGATTTATAGTTATCAAAGGGGTAAATTGTTTTTATAAGAATGCACTGTATGCGACTGAAGTATCTTGTTTCTTGTGCAAAAGGCACGCAGAATCATAGTCAGTACACTTAAATCGAAGCCTTTATAGTGTTCGTTCAGAGAAAACACCTGAATCTGGGGCAAATGTTAGTTGGGACGTGGTGCTTGGAATAAAGAAACAAATTTTTAAGTAAACTAAAGGGATAAATTAGTATTCATGTTTAATCTGGTATCCAAGTCACTTAATCGAATTAATAAATTAATTTACCTTTCAATAATCCGCCGGTGACTTCTTATAAAACTCTTCTATTACGCGTTTCGGAGACTATGCTCCATCTTCAGATAGGAAAATAAAACTATGTCCCTCTTACGAGATCGTTAATTAATAAAATGTCAATTTGCATAAGAACTGTACGCGATGTTGGGTGCGCGCCCGTTCAACTTCAATCTGCTACTCTGTATAAATTAGAAAACAGTTTCATGATATAAACTTGATATTCCCCAATAGGCTATACTTAAAAATTTAAAAATACTCATTACCTCCTCTCTCTCTCTCTCTCTCACTCTCTCTCTCTCTCTCTCTCTCTCTCTATATATATATATATATATATATATATATATATATATATATATATATATTTCAATCACTTTCTGCTACAGTCCATTTCTTGATGTATATAATACTTTAATATTTATAACTAAATTTACCTCAAGATATACTTTTTTCCTATTAGGAACATGTTTCGAGAGTTCTTGTTCTCTCATCTTCAGCCTTCGCCATCTTGTTTCTGGTGAAGTATTTGTGTGTTGGCTTCTGGATGTTATTAAGGTAGTTTGTTGGTCTTTGGTCCTTCAAAGTTGCATTATTGTGTGTGGTTGTGGTATCTGTTTTTGTATTTTGTGTATTTTCGATGTTGAGTGCTTTGAATATTGTGTCATGTTTTGTATTGATTTGTATTTGTTCTGGTATTAATTTGTTTTGTGTTTTATGTTTGTAAATCTGTAAATTTTCCCAAATGTTCATTATGGTGCCTTTGTGTGGTATATGTTTTATTAGTGTTACATTGGTTATGTCTGGGAATTCATGTCCTGTGTTTATTGCATGTGTGGCTAAATTGGATTTATATATATTTGGTTTTTTGTATGCATTTAGGTGTTCAAAATAACGTTTTTTCAGCTGTTTTTTTGTTTGTCCTATATAACATTTATTGCAATCTTGGCATTCAATTTTGTATATACCGTTGGTTGTTGTATTATCTTTGTTGTGTGAGCTATTTAGATTTTGTAATTTATTTTTATTAGTTTTGTATGCTATTTTTATATCTGTGTTTTTAAATAGTTTTGTTAGTTTTGTCATTTTATTATTTATATATGTGAATGTGGCCCATTTTTTGTTGTTGTTATTATTTATGTGTTGTTCAGTTTTTATTTTGTATTTGATTTTATTTTCTATTTTGATCATAGTATTTTTATTGTATCCATTTGCATAACCAATTTGGTATATTATATTTCTTTCTTTTTCAGTTTCTTGTTTGTTTAGGGGTATTTTGTACATTCTGTTAAATAACGAATAAAATGCTGCCATTTTATGTTGTGGTGGGTGGTCAGAATGGTTAGGTATAATGATGTTAGTGGAAGTTGGTTTTCTATATATTGCATATTGTATGTGTTGTATCTTGTGATGGTTAGGTCTAAATAGTTGATTTTGTTATGTTTTTCTTTTTCTTCTGTGAATTGTATTTTGGGATGTATGTTATTGATTTGTTTCAGTATGTTCTCTGCATTTGTGTTTTTGTTATTTGATACATATAGTCCATCATCTACATATCTTATCCATATGCCATCTGGGTCATGTGTTTTTATGATATTTTGTATTTTGGTGTCTATGTGTTGTAGGAATATTTCTGCTATTATGCTTGATAATGGTGATCCCATTGCTAAACCTTCTTTCTGTTGATAAATTTTGCTATTAAATTCAAAGTAATTTTGTTTTAGTATTAGTTGGAGACTATTTTTTATTTCGGTTATATATTGTTTGTTTTCATTTTGTTCTATAAATTTGTTTATTATTATGTCAATTGTTTCTTCTACTGGGATATTAGTGTACATGTTTGTTATGTCATATGATGTGAAAAATGTATTTTTATTTATATTTATTATTTTTAGTTTGTCTATTAATTCGTATGTATTTTTTATGTTATGATGGTTATTTGTTAGATGGTTACTTTTTAGTTTTTGTGCTATTATTTTTGCTATTTTGTATGTAGGAGCTTTTTTGAAATTGATTAATGGACGTATTGGGTTGTTTAATTTGTGTATTTTTATTAGGCTGTTCATTTTAGGTGGTTCTGGATTATTGTTTATATATATGTCTGTTTTTATTGTTGAAAATGTTTTTATTTGTTTTTATTAGTTTTATTGTTTGTTTAAGATAGTTTTCTGTTGGGTTTTTATCTAGTTGTACGCATTTATTATTGTTGATGAAGTCTTCGGTTTTTTTGATGTAGTCTGCTTTATCAATGATTACTGTTGCTTGACTTTTGTCTGGTTTAGTTATTATTAAATTATTGTTCTTTACTTAATTTTTAATTTCTTTTATTGTTTTATTGTTTTTCTTTTGTTTATCTTTGTTTTTCATTTCGCTAGTGATTATTTTTTTAATTATATGTGTTGCTTCTGTTCTTTTTTCTTCTTGTATATTGTCTTTTATTAGGTTAATGGCAAATTCTGTTTCTACTATTAAATTTTCTAGATTTTTGTTTGCATTTTGGGTTATGTTAGTTTTTGACATATTGTTTAAATATTCTGTATTGCTAAGGTTAATGGTTCGAGGGTAAAATGTGTGTTTATTTTTGTTTTTTTGTTCTTGATTTTTGTTTTGTTGTTTTAATGTGTTAAGTTTTTTGTTGATTGTATAAGTCTTTTTGTTTTTTCGAATCTTATTTTATTTTCTATGTTATTGTATTTATTATTCCAAGTAATTTGAATTTAATAGCAAAATTTATCAACAGAAAGAAGGTTTAGCTATGGGATCACCATTATCAAGCATAATAGCAGAAATATTCCTACAACACATAGACACCAAAATACAAAATATCATAAAAACACATGACCCAGATGGCATATGGATAAGATATGTAGATGATGGACTATATGTATCAAATAACAAAAACACAAATGCAGAGAACATACTGAAACAAATCAATAACATACATCCCAAAATACAATTCACAGAAGAAAAAGAAAAACATAACAAAATCAACTATTTAGACCTAACCATCACAAGATACAACACATACAATATGCAATATATAGAAAACCAACTTCCACTAACATCATTATACCTAACCATTCTGACCACCCACCACAACATAAAATGGCAGCATTTTATTCGTTATTTAACAGAATGTACAAAATACCCCTAAACAAACAAGAAACTGAAAAAGAAAGAAATATAATATACCAAATTGGTTATGCAAATGGATACAATAAAAATACTATGATCAAAATAGAAAATAAAATCAAATACAAAATAAAAACTGAACAATTAAGAATTAATCAAACTGAACAACACATAAATAATAACAACAACAAAAAATGGGCCACATTCACATATATAAATAATAAAATGACAAAACTAACAAAACTATTTAAAAACACAGATATAAAAATAGCATACAAAACTAATAAAAATAAATTACAAAATCTAAATAGCTCACACAACAAAGATAATACAACAACCAACGGTATATACAAAATTGAATGCCAAGATTGCAATAAATGTTATATAGGACAAACAAAAAACAGCTGAAAAAACGTTATTTTGAACACCTAAATGCATACAAAAAACCAAATATATATAAATCCAATTTAGCCACACATGCAATAAACACAGGACATGAATTCCCAGACATAATCAATGTAACACTAATAAAACATATACCACACAAAGGCACCATAATGAACATTTGGGAAAATTTACAGATTTACAAACATAAAACACAAAACAAATTAATACCAGAACAAATACAAATCAATACAAAACATGACACAATATTCAAAGCACTCAACATCGAAAATACACAAAATACAAAAACAGATACCACAACCACACACAATAATGCAACTTTGAAGGACCAAAGACCAACAAACTACCTTAATAACATCCAGAAGCCAACACACAAATATTTCACCAGAAACAAGATGGCGAAGGCTGAAGATGAGAGAACAAGAACTCTCGAAACATGTTCCTAATAGGAAAAAAGTATATCTTGAGGTAAATTTAGTTATAAATATTAAAGTAATATATATATATACATACATATGTATATATGTAATAAACGGTTTTTTATAATCACAGATTTTTAATATTATTAACATTGAATAAAAAAAATTGTTAACGTTGTAATCAACTATGATTCCGGCAGAGGTCCTCATGGTCCTAACTATAAGATTTACGTAAAATTTTGAATATTAAGTGTAACAATATTCTTACAGATTATTACAACACACACATACACACGTTGCTACACTATTTAAACGTGAAACACAGTTCCATCAGACTTTCTCATTTACCCCGGTTCGTAGTTTCTGGGCAGACTTTTGTAGTAGGAAAAACTACAAATATTTTATTGCGCTATCGAGAGGAACAGAGGTGTCATGAACAAAGCATTATCAAAAGTGAAATTAACTTGTGTCATAGAAGAGGAAATTTTACACCCGTACTGTGTTGTTTACTGATGCTGATACTGACGAGGAAAAGGACAGTCGTCAGGTAACCCTCCAACACTTACAGGGTCACAATGCCAACTTCTTTGAGCTAATCTGGTGCTACGGACCGCAACTCAAGTCAAATAGGCCTAATTCTAAAGCTTTGTACAAATTCATATTCCGACACTATCCAAAATAAATCTTGTGTTTACTAATTGAATAAAAATTGTAAGCTGACCATGTGTATTTTGTTAACTGTCTCATTATTTCAGTTATTGTTAAGCTGTACATTTGTAAAACATTTATTGTATTCCTTAGCTTACAACATCCTTGTATAAAAGAACTTTTATAACATGAAATTTGTATGAAGAAAATCATTTTTGAGTTTACTCATGTAATTTTATCTGATGCTCATACTGATTAAGAGAAAACTCCAAATTGTTATAGACAAACGCTTAAAAATTTATTTCTTTTTTAAAATATTGTTCCTGTTAATTCGTTTGTTACAAGTAGCAGGTTAAGTCTACTCTAAACCTGTAAGCAAGTAGATAAAAACTGTTAAAGTATTATTGTGAATGTGACAGTAGGTTATAAATAAATTTAACAGTACTGGTATGAACACATTGCGACATTCAGATTCAGTGTATTGTACCTACTAATAACGTTGTGTTAATCGTGTAAACCAAATAACTGACGAACTTTAACAAAAATTTAACCTTCTGTAACAGAGGTTCATGGAAAAAATCTGAAAAATTTAATGGCAAATCAATTTGGTTAAACTTTATGTAAAGCACGATAAACTTTTGTAAAATTTTAAAAACTAGAATATTTTAATTTAAATGAATTATAATTAAAACATAACATATCTATATAAAAATGCAGTATATAGAAACAGTGCAGTACGTTCTTGTAACAATTTTATACAATTATTTTCCAAGTTTTGGGAAGTATAAACGTCCAGTCCCGGCATTATCATGACACACTTTACCTCATTTTCGATTAGGGACAACTAGCATAGCCAGTGTATCATGATACGAGTATCATTCATGCTTACCGAGCCGCATACTGGGCCCTCATTGTCTCATGCCAACTACCGTTGATTCGATGGATGTCAAATCGCTTTAGCTCGCTGGAGTGGAGTCACAGCCACTCGTCTGAAAAGCCTCTTCTTCAACCGCCATGCTGATAACAAAAGCTTTAAGAAATTCTAATAAAAACTGTCTAAAGTATTGGTAGCAAAAAGCAACAATCAAAAAAACAAATTGTTTTGAAAACTTAGGCCAATTACGTTACTCAACCCCTTAAGTCACTGTCTTCTGTAGATTATACATCATGTAATGTATCATTACATTATTAAGGCCCTAATCATTAACGAATCCTCTTTGCGTTTGTTGAACACAATCCTCTTTGCCATTGCTAAAATTTATATAAATAACACTTCCTACAGCATGTAGAGAAACACTTTGCGATGAAGAGGGGATAAACACTGCGTCGTAAGCCAAACAGGCTTTATTACGTCGATATAAATATATGTAAATACTATTACTCGTTGACTTTAGAGATTCATAACACTATTCTAATAGATAAATCTCAGTTTATAATTTGCAAGCTGATGTTTTAACCCGGGGCCTCCAGCAGCAATGCCATAACATTTAGAATTGCTCTTGTGATGATAAGTAATGTGTGTGTGTGTGTGTGTGTGTGTGTGTGTGTGTGTGTGTGTGTGTGGGCGCGCGTGTGGTATGAGTTACATTCACAGCGTCTGTTTCCTCAGTTTAGCCGCTATTAGGATTGATGCGGTGAACTTGGGTTTTAACCACTAACTACTAAGATATTACAATGCGGTCAGATAGCGGTTACCGCCAAATACGTAGAAAATGCTTTTTTAAAGTGTAACCAGTCGATAAAAACGGAAAATCTGTAATCAAGCAGGCTCCTTCGCCCACTGGAAATCGTCGTGCCAATTGATAAGATACGTATAGAACACATTGTGTACTGCCAGGCCCAAGAATCTGTTAATTTAAAGCTAGTCTATCGGAATAATTAACACTATATTTTTTAAGATCCACCGTTGGCCGCCCTATTGCTATGACCAGGTGTTGCTTATACGTGATGAAGACCTGGGATGTGGAAATTGTTAATATGTAACGTGCGTCCGTCGTGATTGTAACGTGGGTCTCTCGTGATTTTTTAAAGAAAGATAAACAATATTAGCGTCATTAATAGCATCAGAGTAAATGAAGTTAATTATTGTAGTCGTCGTAGTAATCATTGTAGAGATATGGTTCGTTTCAGTCACCACCATAATCACCACCCTTCGACGGGGGAGTTGCGTTCATCATCAATATCGTCACTGACATCACAATATCGATCGCTTCTCAACACATCAGTTTTGTATCGTGTCGTCCTTGTCTTTTCCTCCTTTCAGGCCTCTCTTTTTGAAATCTTTATCCTAAGAAGACGGTTTAATATTAAGCACGCGTTGCTTCTAAAAGAAGCCAAAATAACGTCTTTCTTGTAGGTCACATTCTGGGAAGGCATGAAGAGCTACAAGGCCAATATAGAACCAACTTCACACACGCACTGGATTTAAGATTGTATTCCGTGAATGTTTTGGCAATATATTACATATTGGAAAAGGAACCGTAAGGTTGTACGCCGAATCAAATACGGATACACCAGAAATGAAACTTCATTGAAACGTTTCTGTTAACAGTGTTAGGAAACCTAACTTTTGTAACTCTTGCGAATAATAATCAGGATAATAGGATTAACTTTAACACGAATACTTAATCGAATACGACCGACAAAAGACTGTATAGGCCTACATGTTTTTATATTAAATGTGGGTCTAAGTGTTTTCTTGTGCATTCGACTAGTGCAGTAATCGAACTTTTATTTAACTATATAATGACTTAACGATTATAATTTTCGTGTCTGAAAGATCTTAGAACACAAGCGGAATAAATAATTTCACATACAAATCCAATGAGGATTAGGGATCCTCCGTAAAACTTGTGTTTGTGTCTATGTCGTCTTAAAAACGAATTATTAGTATGTTCTGTATATACGCACATAGGCGTTCAGTAACAGCTTGTACTTTATTGCCGTTTAGATAAGGATTACATGCACACTGACAAAGGTCATCAATAAATTAGTATTTTGTACCCCATAAAAACCTTTAAATAATCTACTTACGAAGAATTTTTTCTAACCGAATGCGTCATTCACAAAATTTGTTTTTACTAGCCTTTCAGATGCTCCCCGTTTAATGGGCCATAAACGGACGTTTTTTGTTATCGAAGCGTCGATATCAACTCATTTACAGTTATCATTAAATGCCATTAAATTTTTATAATGTCTTATTACGTACGCTTTAAACACGCTGTTTATTACAGAAATGTGACCGTTTTCGTACTTTATATATGTTACGGAAACTTTAAATCGTATATGGTGTGTAAGAGTCAGCATTAAGTGGGTCCATTTCCTCTATTATCGCGAGGCAGAAAGTTATGATGCATGTTTAATTTTGTAATTTATTAACACTACAATGTGGGTGTCCGTGAAGAGAATGCCAACGGAATGCTGAATACTGTTGTATAGTGATATGTATTTCATAATGCTGTAATGAATAGCTCACTGCTGGAGGAAAGCTAAAACAACACCGTTTCATTTAGTGCCGAAATTATAGACCGACGTGATTACGTTCCGACTTTTTATCAAACAAGTTCCTCTTTCGAAAGCCTGTTCCTGTTGTGATCAATTTCTTAGGTCCCCCAAGTTCTGATATCGAATACTGTTTTCAATACACTACACATGAGCGTTACTGTTTCATTCCTGATACTCGTAATTTCGTCTTTAAGACAATATAGACTATACTTGAAACTCTGTTTCTCTTTCCACAATGTCATTGTATGCCATAAGCTTACTGAGTCCACTAATGATTGTAAACCTTTCATTGCTGCTTTGATTATCACTTTCTTTTGTAATGTATTACTAACTAGATATATTAAAAACTAGGGTATAAACTTATATTTATATATTTACGTATATCAGACGTGATAAATAAATGCTGTTACATTTATAAGAATAAAGGCATAACTTATTATCGAAAAATAAAAATAAATACCGTACGTGATAACGTGAATTTAACATACAACATTACATTACTTTATAGAGTTGAAGTAGGTTTTTCGTTGAGTAAATATGTTTGGCAATTTTAGTTGTAGAATGTGAGGTTCTTGAATAACTCTTGTTTCCCCCTTTATTTAGTTTTCTGAATTTTGTATTTTTGTAATGAATCTCAATACCCCAAATGTTGTTACGTTATGGTAAGAAGCTGTTTTTGTTTTTCCTAAATGGCAAAAAAATTATAAAAAGAGGCAAATATAAACCAGTGAGCAACTGCCGGCTGCCCGACTGATCTGAAATATAGGCCTACTTTAGTTTCTTAAGTTGTTTCACACTTCATAGCAATAACCACAATTATAACATATTTCAAGTGTTTATCTTTACACAAGAAACATTTCATTAATTAATTTCTAGTTAAATCAAAGGCGATCGTGTTTTTAATTTTCAGTTTTATCTGCATCCGAAGGTAGATCTGCACCGTGATGCACCGTGTGTATTAGCTGGAGTTAATGTTGTATACATTCAATAAGAGAAAGTTGGTTGCTGACTGCCGTGTCTGTAAACAACCATCTCGTGATTGCATTCCCGTGGGAAGTCGATTCGTTGTTTTCTTTAGTAGTTAAATGAAAGACTATTGCGTGGCTGGAAACCAAAGCAGCTTTGTCCAGTGAATCGAACGAACAGCTCACAAGTTAAGTAGTTTACTGTGTTCCAGAGACAGTTTTAACAACTCTGATTTCTGTAAAAACACAGTAAAATGGAATGGTGAGAGCACATATATGATGGTGCTTACATTCATGGACATGATAAGTTGGACGGTTGACAATGACTCTTTCAAAAACAAAGATCGATATTACACTTTTAATTTTTTTATTTTAATCTGGCCTGGGTTGCTACTGAATAGTTGGCCTAGCTAGCATCACTTAGCGTAAGCCTACAATCTTGGAGATTGAAGATCATATAACAGACAATCCGATAAAAAATAATTTTTCCACCGAAAAAAGTTTTGTAGAAATTAGGATTATCAGAAACGTTTTACACAAAAATAATAATGGCTAAATTATGAAGTTCGAAACACCACGATTTTTTACTAATCATCAGTTATTATAAATGTAGCCTATAGATTATCATATCCTACAGTAGCAAATACAATATTTTGTTGTTTAGGCAAAATGATCATAAAGGTTTTAAAAAGCACAAACACTTGGTTTTTTCACAATTTATTCTTAATTTCTGACAATTGTTTCAGTCTATTAGGTTATTCTCATAGAGCTCTTTGACTATAGTAATATGTTTCACCAAGTGCCCAACGAGTCTTCAGTCAGTATCATAAAATTAAGTAAAGATTTCCAGTTGACTTCTAGTTTCAGATAAACACGATAGGTGTGCTTAAACTATTTCATATTTTTCAAGTTGGTGAATGTGGTGTCCGTTATGGTTAAGCAGAAATGCCAGGTGTCGTTATGTTATAGGCCTACTCTAAGATTAATAAACAGCTATGTTTGGTTACAGTACTACTTATTATTTAACTCGTACAGAATGTTATTTGTGCTTCAGCAAGAGAAATTTCACGAGCCAAATCGTTCGTTTATGCGATAGTAAAAGAAAGCATAATGCGTAACTGTATTAGCATAACTGTGTTTCATACTTTGGCTGGAAGTAGGCAGACGACTATTAGAAAGTGGAGTATAAAATGTAATGTATACAAAAAGCGGAAGAGACTGTGGTCACCATCGTCACTTGACGTTTGATTTTTAAAAATTATCTTTGTATTTTTAATCATAAGTTTCTAGTAGGCTTGACAGTTAATATAAAGTGAATTTGTTTTCCTTGATTCATGAACTGAGTCTGAAGCTGTGTTACTGGATATCTGAGCACCCGAGTTTTCCGAAACCGACTTCGGATCGAGGCTTGACGAGCGCCAACACCTTATGTGTTCAGCTCGATCGTGTGCCATGTACCGCTATCCTAACCACACTGGAAAGCATCCCGTTGCGCGCACTGGTGTACAGTTAAGACCAGCACATTGTAATTTTTTAGTTCAAGTGCACCGCTACATTTTCCCGTGTTTGAGGTGCAGCCTCATTGTCAAGGAAAAGACGACAAAGCGCGGCCACCTTGGAGAGAAATTTTGCGACTGTGGCCGATAGTTTCCGAAGGCATGTAAGGATGTGCACCTTACGAAGTTCTGGCTCCGAAGTTATCTACGAAAGAGGCGACCGAGTTGATTCGAATAGATCCTGTATTAAAGTAGTGGTATTGAGTTTGCAGCACTCAAACCACCAGCTGTTCAGAGATAAGACCATGAACTGGCGTTTACTAGGGCGAATGTTAGTTTACGACTGAATTTACTTCTAAAGAAAGCAATCACACAAGCAGAAATAGATTCTTCGTCCAGCTTCCAGTTTTTTCTTTTTTTTTTACTTTCCATTAAGAGCAGACACCTTATGTACACAAATGGAATGACCACGCGCGCGCGTCCACACACACACACACATTTATCAGAGCATTTTATCGTCAATATACTGTTGTATTTGTATATTACAAGTTGTTATAGACTACACTGTACATTACCCGTTTTTGGTACCATGACTTCAATCAGTATCCCTTTTATATGAGCTACGCTAATCGCTGTTATTACTCAACAAGAATACTAGAAAATCTCGTATAAGTCTTTCCTCTCTAGAGGAAGGCGTTGAACTCAGTACAATGAAGACACTGTTACACATGTGCGACGTCGCTACCTAACGCGACTTAGCATATTAGCTAAGCGTACATGAGAATGATATAATAATTCCTTACATTCTAAGTTGATAGTTTTACCTCAGACGGGCGGTAGTAAAGACTTGAAGATGCTAACAGCAACTATCGTGTTAAGACGTTTTAAGTGGAAAGGCAGGAATAACAGCGGATGAGAACTTAGTTGAATGAGGGATGGAGTGGGGCGGCAGAGGTGGCGGCGGCGGTCCGGTACACCCGTATGTAGCTAGGCAGACGCCCGTATAAACAATAATTAATAGCGCAAAGTGGCAGCAGAAGTTGCGTATCCCACTGTTTGCCCGCATGGTTCGGGCCCGAGTACGTTTAGTATTCCGACCGAGTACAGAGTACGGTAGCAAGCAGGTGCAATGATGAATCAACGTTGACACCAACTTTGGCAGAGACATATGTGTAAAAGGTAAACAGTTTGACCTATGACGACCTTATCTTGTCATATTTCACTTAGGCGAAATATTGTACACTTTTTTAAAAATATTAACTTTGTTTACTTCAACGCCCAGATAATGCCAAACTGATTGATGGATTGACGCCAGTGCATATTTTTACATATGGTGTTCCGCAAAATGTGAAAAATGGGCTAGAACAACGTCACACTTCACTCGCTGACATGTTCTCATCGAATTCCCTTGATCGCTTCAGTAGTGCCCGACAACCATATGTCCTCTGCAGAATTTAGATTTTTTTTACTGCCCTCGTCAAAAATTAAACCTTCCCAAGTTACTTCAATATTTGTAACTTGCAAAGTTATCAATATTTGTATCACTCAATCCAGCCGATTCGTACCACAATTAACAATACTATAAATTAACATTTTTTCATATCAGCTAAACAAAAAATAATTAATTTAAAAAATGTTTACTGATAATATTCGTTTCAAATACATAAAATCAAAGATGTTTCAGTAAAATATGTTTGTAAATTAATGTTTGTTTCAGTAAACAAACAAATAATTGTATACACCAACATACATGCTCCTCGGCATAACAGAATAGTCAGCGCATTCGCTCACAATATAGATGTAGGCCTATGGTTTGAACCACACGTGGTGGATTATCCATTACGAAGGCAAATTCTGGTTCCGTCCAATTACAGTAGGTATCATCGTCTCACGAGTACAAAATAAATGTCTGTTTACCTTCTACAGCGTATTTCTCTTATTCTGCCTATAGTTAACTTGATTATTCAGTAAGAGTATCTTTCCGATTACAACAAAGTAACCTAACCTATTTACCGTCAAACCTGCCGAGAAAATTATATTCCTAAACCGGATTTATGAAAGCCCACTAGAACAAAGCGGGCGTACATTAGAAAATAAAACAAACACATAGGCCTATATATTTTGTTTTCTACATCCACTGTATACTGTTCAGATTTAAATTATGAAAAAAACTGTAAATTAGATTTCAGTGTATACTAATGTATATTGGCGTAGAGAACGTTGATAACATATGATGAAAAAAAAATTTAGTATGCGTATATTTTTAGAATAACTACTCAAAATTTTAATGAAACAAGAGTTCAATGAAAATACTCATTCACGTATAAAACGGAGATTGAATTTAAAGTCTTACATTGACGTTTTATATTTCGTAAATGTTAGATTAAATGCATATTAGGTCCCGTCGTAGATGAGGCGTATAATGAACCTCAGCCTTTGAGTCTAACGATATGCATAACGTGGATATCCCATGATTGGATGATCTTGATTGTTGCGATTTAGATTCAGTCCTATGATTTAATATCTCTTGTGCAAGCCTGCATTCACATTTCTACACTATACCTTTGTACCGAAGATCTCATCTCACAATAGTTAACCTTACTAACAGATGAACAAACAGATTGTTAACTAAATTACCGATAGAATTGGTTTAGGACAGTTCAATTTCTTATAGTCAAACTACTATATCTATGTACATACTACTATAACTGCTATGTAGTTCAATTTTTTATAGCGTACATACTATAAGTCAAAAAAGTGAAGGGGTTCCCTTATTGTTACTCTGTTAAACCTCAGTCTGATTTACACTAAATTTCCATAGCCTAAAGAACTACTTTTCCGTACATTATAACGAGTAGGTTGAAGTTAGTTCCCTGTTACCGCTCAAGTTAAGAACTAAAGCAGAACAGGAGCGCTCGACCTGCGGCTGTTCATTACGTTACGAGGTTACGAGTTTCATCAGTTTCCAACTTTGGAGCGACCTACACGAAGAAACGTGTAATTTTAAAATATTCTATGAAAGTATCATGGCGCGAATATTTAAATTACTTTTCCGCCTCATTATGCTGTATAATTTATTAAATAAGCGTGAATTAGCGGCCGCTTAAAATATCCTATGTAAATGATTGTTTCTTAATTGCGTTTAATACGTTTTCTCTTCTTCGTGTTATTTCGAGAACGGATACTTGATTTCGTTAACTGGTCGGATAGAACTTTACGTATAAAATGTTTTTGTGAACGCTTAATCACAACAAATTACGATATAAATATTTCGCAGATATTCACATAAATTACTTTTAAAAACAGATCGTAACTTACGCGAGGTTAAAACAAAAAACGTTTGGAATACAATAAACTGGCTGTGTTATCAACAGTCCGTATGATATACTGCCATAGATTGTGTTCGTTAATTAAATTGTGCTAATTAGGTGGGTAATCTTTTTGTGCATAACATGACCTCTCAAATCATTCAAAACATATGATTTATTTTATATACGGCGCGCGTGTGTGTGCATATAATGACGCAACTCCCATATTATTAATTCGAAAATCGAACGCGCTTTGTACAAAACTGACAATGTGTGTATGAATTAAGAGTAGATTGCTTCTAAATTAAAAGAGTATTTTTTTTTTATCATAATGCGACTTAATTACAATCGAAGATGATTTCTAAATTATTTTGTTCTTTACTCCTGCCGAATAATGCCTATAGAGTATAAAATCGTCAATACTATGAATGCATCACACTTTTCTTAAGCGGATAATATTATAATTCTCACCTTAAAAATTTTTTTTACGATGTCAATGCATTGTAATCTTGGCGGCGTATTTATAATCTATCATACTCGGTTGTAGGTCTCTTGTTCACTTGGTAGTAATTTGTACCTTAGTCTCAATGCAACATAAACAATTGTGTGTGCGAGTGTGTGTGTGTGTGTTTGTGTGTGAGCGACATGTTGTTGTTGTTTGTTTGGTGATGGTGAGATACTGACGAGAGGTTTTTGTCAAACCTCTGAATTCTTTGATTTCGTATATTTAACTTCAACGGATTGCATCGAGCCAACGTAATCGTGGAAACCGGGCCGGAAACGCAGTTTATTGGCGTTGATGCAGCGCAAGTTTATTGCTTGTTTCCTCAATATTGTATCAGTATACTGATAAGGTCAGGTGTCGCAAGTGTTGTTTGACTGTTTAACAGGGAGAAATGGCGTTTCTGAAAAACGATTCAGCGACCGCATTCGTAATCCGGTTCCACGAAGCGAAAACCCCGTACGAAGAAAATGAGGTTATAACGTGCTGTTCACCTTCGACTGTTTGCTTAAATAAACGTGCGGCTGAATGTATGTATGTTTGAAGTAATTGCCTGAAACTTCTAGACCGACGTCAGTTACGTAAAACAATTACCGCTTAATTGTTTAAACTATATGAAAATGAATTTGAATCACGTAAGGAAGTCTACGTTTTGGACTTTATTCGTGTCGCTGATGATAACTCGTAGATCTCCACGCAACTGATGATTACCGTTTGGCAAACAAAAATAAAGCTCTAATCACTAATTTTAACGGTTTATTGGTAAACTAAATATGTCCTTAAACCTGTTTAATTTTAATGAATCTTTTTTTCTACCAACCACATATATATTAAGTTCAACGCAAGGTGGCCTGCCAATTTGAGTTGTACGGCTTACAAAGAAGGTATCTAATTAGTTCTGTACTACGCTTCAATCGCTCAGTATTATCACAGTTATTATTCCGTGTAACAACAGACTCTATTTAACCCACCTTAAGTATTCTTTGTGAATTGGTATGTACGTTTGTTAACCGTTTCAGTATAAAATCACGTTACGAGCGACAAACTAATTAAATTAATATAATAGCAATCGGCCAATGGGCGTAAAAACGATTAACATTCAAGTTTTATTGTCACTCACCCTGCGCGGTGTTTATATAGGCCATAGTCAAGGTCATCAGTGACGCACGAATTTCCACGCCGCTAGACTTCTCAACAGATTAGGTAACGTTTTGTTAAGGATGTTTATTGCTCGTTACGCAGTCCGTTGTATCTGATGAGTTGTCACAATCTTTAACGCAGTCAGCCTTATGCTCGACATTACCAGTTTACCAGGTTTATTACGCTACGCGATGCGACAATATATACTCTTATTATCATGATTATAGCAACACAGTTATTTTTGTTTGTTTTCTTACTTTATTATTAGTTAATAATGTTTGTAATAATGCACACATTTATCTGTGTGTAAAGAAACTAATGGAGGTCCAGAGTGCGAACAGTACCAGTAGGGCCTATGCTTTGTTCGGTAGGTTCTCATAAGTATCTGAACCGAGTACTCAGTCTGTGATGTGCTGGTCAGCGCAAGCAACTAAATCTATTTCCTTCCTTGTTCGACGTTACTTGAGGGCAATCGTTAAATGAGGGTAGCTGCGTAGTTTCCGTATTTGTCGTTTGCTACAGCATTACAGAGACGGTAATCTCAGACGCACATAGTATACATCTGTCCTCCGAGGTGACGGATCAAACGTTGAGAAATGTGGGATTGCTTTTCATTTTCTTGTAAAATATGTGGGGAAGTGGTAACGGTGATGGTTCTATGCCTGGTAGTGATAGCGATTGTGGTAGTGGTTGTAGTAGTACTAATAGTAGTAGTACAAGTAGCAGCAAAAGCAGCAGCAGCAGCAGCAGCAGCAGCAGCAGTAGTAGTAGTAGTAGTAGTAGTAGTAGTAGTAGTAGTAGTAGTAGTAGTAGTAGTAGTAGTAGTAGTAGTAGTAGCAGTACTAGTAGTACTGAAGTTGTACTAGTAATAGTAAGTGAAGTGATTCTGACATCACGCTTCATACCAAATCTAAAATAAAGTCTTAAATTAGGCTAAAAGAAAGTTTTGGGGCGTTTTGATATTTTTAATGTAACAGTGCAGATTTCGTCATTATGAAGATGAAGAAACGTCGAAAATATTCATAATTGATCGTTTTGAAAACAACGTTTTCGTTCCCAAAATATTTATGTTAGTAGCATCTTTCTGTAACAACAGACCTCTTTCTTTGGTTGTTCATATAGTCTGTACCACCTATTGCGATTGGGTCTTATGTAGTTTCCGTTCCCACGTAACATAAGCCCAATATCCCATAATTTTCCAATTAAACATTAAAGAAGATCGCCAGCGATTATTTTTTCACATTAGGTCATTTAAAACGAGGACAAGCAAATCATAAATACCCTCCTTACCATTGAAAAAAAATGTGCCTTTCACTGATAGAACTGTAATTTTGAAAGAAATCGGTTTTGAGAAATGCATTCTTCAGTTGATTCCAGTGAACGCCAGGACGTTTGGAAATGTTAAATCTAAATTAAAAAAAAAAAAACACATACTGTTAACTCAAATTAAGTAAAGGTTATTTAAAAGTTTTTTGATTCAGAGGAAAATAAAATTTTAAATGGTTTCAACTCAAATTCGTTCTGTAAGAGATGCAAATATATTGTTCGTTTCGTTACTGTGGCAAATATATTGTAAAGTTAAGAATTATAGGCCAGGATCTAAGAAATGGCGCCAAATATAAGAAGAAAGTCAGGCCAATGGTTTGTGAGACAAAAGAAGTTCAGCAAACACATCTTTACATGAGACAATCGAGGTCAAGAGACAAATCGTATAGCCTATGCGTTAGGCATCTTGTTAGCGGAAGCGATCGGTTAGAATCGGAGAAGCTGTGGCAGGACGAATACGACGCCACAGTTTACACAAACACACACCACAATTAGAAGTCAGATATTTCTAAAACAATTAAACGTTTACCAGATAATAAGGAAAGAAAACATTTTAAACGCCTACCGAGTGATACAGGAATCTTCTGCTTCAAAAACACTGACCGGAATGACCACTTCCAGAATCTCTGGAAAGAGCTTGTACCGTCTGGTCGACTGAATGCTTGATGTAATACCAGTAGGGAAGTATTTGGCCATGTGCCCAACAATCGTAGCATAGTGTCTTTCCCACATTCCTCGAACCCGCCCTACTCTTTTCGGAACTTACATGGCAAATCATTAATTTATTGTAATAGAACAGAATTTTTGAGTTAAATACATTAGCACTTTAATTCAGAGCAAATAATGCTAATGTTTTTAAGTACGTTTTATTCAAATAATGTATTAGCCTATACATATGGTCGACATTCTTGATAAGTAAAATGATAATAGTTGAACAGACTTGCGACTGTTCACGATTTGACGATTGCCCGTTTGGTCACTCCACACTCCATTACTCCATTCCCTGAAAATAATTATTTTTAATCTTCATAGGAGTTTTATCTTCTCCCTACTCTCACAAGTGTAAATTGAGAGAACATCCAATTTATTGAATATGGAAGTTGTATAGATGCTTATTCTTTTGGAAGTAAACTGTGAGAACTTTAATGGGAAATAATGCTCCTATATCTTTGCTAATTCCCTTATATAATATTAAATAAAGGGAGAAAACTTTTTTTATAGATTCAGACTGAATGTAAGTAAAGGAGAATATTAAGAAACGTACATTAGCAGAGAACATGGAAATTTTAGGTTTCAAAAATTTGGCAGAATTACACCATGTACTGGAAAATAATGTCTTCGCTTAGCAAAAACATTGAAGAAATGCCAGAGGGAAGTGAAATGACGGAACAGGTTCAAGGTATGATAGCATGATGAAGATGAAGAAAGTAAAAGAAAACAGAGCATTAAGGATAGAAAGGAAATTTTAGAAATGGTTCTGCTACCTTATGAAGTAAAGTGGGTAATTGGTTCTATGATTATCTAAGGAATAATTGAATAAATAACCTCGTATTTTCAAAGACGACAATATAAATTCCAGTGAAGTATTAAACCTGAACTAACACTCGAAATATTTTGCTTCTTTCTACTTACCACCATCATGTTGCCAAAATCTAATTAGCTGTATCTATTGCCACTCATCGCGAAAGTTTCCCAGCTGCTCCTGAAAAACTAAAGAATCGATGCGGTAATGGTCAAATTTACCTCAAAAAATAGTTCACGTACCGAAGGCAACGCCCGATTACGCTTCAACTCGTCAGCGTAGTACGTAGTTTTCTGACGTCCCCAAAAAGAAGTTGAGTGTAGACACTGTTCAGTCCGTCGTGAGTAAAGCCTTCCACGAAGTCTAGCACGAAGATCTCAGTAAGCCTCTGCCTCTAATACATTTTGCGATCGTATCAGTGAATCATCGCTGGATTTCGTCCACGGCCAGTTTTGTATAAGAAAGACCTGCCTGTCATCACTGGAGTCACAGTGACTATCGCCGACTATGCTAAGTGCTAAGTGCCCACTGCAGTTCCTTTCAGTCACCCGAGCGTAATGTTGCAGGGTTAGCAACGATCGAAACGGGAAACTGAAAGATCTACTCACTTTACAAGTCTATTTCCTGATGCTACTTCAACTTTTAGAAAGCAGGTCTATCATTTGGAAAATGACGGTGTACTTGAGCGTACGGTTTGATTAACACGTGACTTTTATGACAACGTGATCGTGGTTTAGGATTGTTGATGGTGCAGGCACTGAAAGGTCTCGTCCGCAGCATGACAGGTAAGCACGACGAGTTTAGCAAGTAAGCACGACGAACTTGGAATTACGGAGATTGCTAATTCAAATAACAAGATGAACAATCGTCAAAATGATTCAAGCCAAAATATAACTTACTGACCATGTTGCAGCCGCCTGGTCTAGGTGCAAATAGTTACGTCATAATATATAGTTATGTGTCCGTGAGCCGTTCTCGTATATAGAGTTTGAATTACGTCAATCGCTAACAAATTTAGGATGGAACTAGTGGCGTAAAACAGGTTCCGATGTTCAGATGTTGTGATTTGAAGTTTAATATTTCACATTAACGTCTGTTATAATTTTCATTTATCCTGAATAGGCTCTATTTATATTTACGTTCTGGTATAATAATTAATAAATGCATGCAGTAACTTCCATTCTACCATATCACTTTGATCCGTAGCAAGATCTGAGGCTAACAATGCAACTGTTTCAGTTTAATGTCCGAAAAATCTTTTTTAAATTTTTAATTTTTTACATAATGTTTTGGTACTTTCATACCTATTTGGATGTGGCAACAGGGAGATACACTCAAAGCTTTTTTGGGCATGAAATTTCAGTTACGCAACTGAATGGAATACTTCCAATCTTGCATCCGTCGTTCATTGTTGATGTTTCATTGGTTTGTCAGAAACGACTTTATCCGGAGGGTACTCCATGCTTTCTTATCCATGCTATCCGGAAAGACTTTGACTTGGTTCGATTGCTTGTCTAACTCTTTTTATCACAGGTTCTAATCTCGTACTTTCGTCATATATGCAGTCTGTGCATGGTAGATGCATTTTCCCGAATAACCATCAACCATCCTCTGATGAATGTCAGTGATTTTCTTTAAGTATCAAATTCATTTTTTGCCACCGCTCAACCCTTGACTTTCTTCCCTTATTTGAAACTGTATGCTTTTGTTCTGTTTTCTTATGGAATGAGCGCAGAAATCATCATCGCCAGTATTCATCCTCCGCGTTGCTGCCAATGAGGAGGTCACAGCGCTAGCGCTAGTGTGGCCTAGACCATCTGTGTGTTACTCCCAATATCAAGAAACGTTTTCTTTCTGTCATTCCATTAGCAACAATTGTTTGCTTGCTTCCATAAATGTGATTGGTCAGTAGGTGAGTACTGTGTAGCGGTGCTCTGCTTAGAAAATGTAAAAAATTTCCTAATTCTGCTTCCCTGCTTATGTAGGAAATAATCGTGTTGAAGGGTCCCCCCAGTCTCTTAATTGTTTTAGTTAGTAGGTAAGTATTTCACTACATCTGCCTGGGTTCTAATCAATCGGTTGGAGATGCTGCCATTCATCTGAGATAGGCGACACAACGGTGAAATGTTTTGTGACCGAGAGATGTAATATTAACTGATTGTTTGTATATGATTGTAAGCCAGAAGTATTAAGACGTTAGTTACTTATTATAGTTTATTGAATTGTGATTAATTCTTGTTGAATTATCGAATTCGCAAAGAATTATTGAATTAGGCATGTTTAGTTCAGTTTAGTTTTTCTTTTATTATAGCAGAATATCCGGAAGTACCTGTTGTTTAGTATTACATTTTCTTATAACAATTGTTTCTATTTTATGATTACAATTTTTCTATAGTCATCAAGTCACTAGTAGTTTCTCTTCACTACCTTAAAACGGCTATCAAAATAATTATCTAGGAACGTTCTCTGATGTGTCGTCTAGGAACAAACGACATAAAAATTAACAGGACCCGTAGCTGAATTATGCACAGTGGTACACGACAATATATGTGACACATAATCGTTAATGTATACCTCCCTAATGGTTACGCAGTTAAGCATCTCTCATGCGTACAGTAGTTTAACGGAAAACACATTAAAATCGATCCACCTGTTCTTGAATTATGTAGAAAACAGACGCACCGTCAAATATACGGGTTGGACACGTATCTTTACGTGGGGAGACGTAGTTTCTGTATTTACCAACCAATTCTTATAAAACTTCAAATGTTGACTTCAGAAAGCCATTAAAAGTGTTTAAAATATAATAAGATTTCATTTCTTTCAAAGTCTACAATATTTGTATTTTCGTCGTTTCAGTTTGCACATACATTATTTACGTAAATAAATACTATACAACCTGTAGATACGACGTGAAACGATTGCGATGCAATGCAATTTTTCGCACCGTCTTAGCACATTGCTTAAGTATATATACTGTACACACATGAATTCACAGAAGGCGTGGTGGTCTCTTTGAGATTCGAAGATATCTAATTACTTTTTATTATTAGACTAAAGAGCCTAATAACGTTGGAGTAGGTTGAAGGTAGCAATGGTGTAATCGAAAATTAAAGAAAAAAAGGGAAATAAAAACTCATTTTTGTGGAACAACGAATTCTACGCTCAATTCCCTTGGTCTGAGGATGCCATCCATGAATGTGGTATTTGCTATTTTAAAGAACTTAAAGGTTTTTATTATTATTATTATTATTATTATTATATATAATAGGGTTGCTACAGCTAGTGCCGTCTCCCTTCCTTCAACCTGGCTTTCCAATTCTCCCGATGTTCCCATTGTCCTTCCTCAAGTCCTATACGTTGCACAGATTCATCCACTTCGTCCCTCCAAGATCTTCTCGGTTTTCCCATTTTTCTCCTTCCTAATGGACTCCATTCCGTCACTTTGTTGATCCACCTATTTTGGGCTCTCCGGACATGACCGTACCACACCAATCTTTTTTTTTCGATGTAGTCAATTACACTTCTTTCCGTTTCCATTCTTCTTCTGATCTCCTCGTTTGTTATTCGGTCTGCTCTCGTTATTCCACAGCACCTCATCCAATATTCCATCTCCATTGCAAGAATCTTTCTTTCATTCTTTTTGTTAATAACCCATACTTCCGCTGCATACATCATAATGCTTTGGACTATGGTCTGATATATCATTTTTTGGTGCTTTTTCTAATCTTTTTGTCCCATATAACACTGTGTAATTGTCTAATCCCTGTTCTAGTCTGCCCTAATCTACTTTTTATTTCCTCTTCCGTTGTGCCTTGTTTACTCAGTGTAAATCCTAGGCACTTTAATTTGTCTGTTCCTCTAATTTTAACATTTTCGTCTACTTCTAAATCTGTTGTTCCTTCATCCCTAACTGCCAAATATTCAGTTTTTTATGTTTATTTCCAATCCCATCTTTGTGTATTCTTCATTCAGCTTTCTGACCATGTAGCTTAGATCTTCTTCATCCTGGGCTATAACTACCTGGTCATCGGCGAAGCATAGTGTGTACAGGTGTTCATTTCGTATCGGTATTCCCATTCCATGGCATTTCTGTTTCCACATGGTTAATGCATATTTAAAAAAAATATCTTAAACAGCGTGGGCGATGTTGGGCAGCCTTGCAATAACCCTTTAGATGTTTTAAACCTACAGAAAATTGTGTTACCTACTTTAATTTGTACGTTGTTGTTTTTATATAGATTTTTTACTGCTTTTGTCAGGACTTTCGGTATTTCCAATTGTGATAGAGCTTTAAACATTTCTTGTCTGGGTACTGTATCATATGCTTTTCTAAGGTCGATAAACGCTAGATGTACTTCACTGTTCTTCGCTTTTTTCTTTTCTATGATCTGTTGGATTGTATATATCTGGTCTACGCATGATCTCCCGGTTGTAAAACCTGCTTGTTCTTCTCCAATCTTTCCCTCTATATTTTCCTCGATTTTATTTCTTAGCACCCTACCATACAGCCTTCCCATTGTTGCTATGACACTTATGCCTCTATAGTTTTTGCAGTGCTTTCTATTGCCCTTTTTAAATATCGATGTAATTCGTACCTCTTTCCATTCCGCCGGTAAATCTTCTCCATTTATAACCTTCTCGAACATTCTTCCTATCATTCTCATAAGTTTTTCGGTTCCGTACTTTATTAGTTCCGCTACTAACCCTCCTGGGCCTGATGCTTTGTTGTTTTTCATTGAGTTTACTACTTTCCTTATTTCTGCTGCCGTTATAATAATTCTATTTTCTGTTTCTGTCTCTATTTCTTCTTCATCGTTATTCAGCAATTCTTGTCTACGCTCCGTAAGTAGGTTTTTATAGTGTGTCTCCCACTCATTGTCTTGTAATTATTATTATTATTAAAGGTTTTTAGACAACAGTAGAAACTTTTTAACTTCAGCCATTATTTGTGTTTTAATTTGAAAGTAATTGTACAACGATAATACTACTTCAGTATAACAAGGTAAAACAATAACAACAACAACAATAATGATAATAACAATACTAACACACGCAACAGTAAGAAAATTAATATTTATGTTAACTGGTGTACTTAACAAAGTATGAACACAATTAATAAATGAATAGCTTTTATTTTGCTGGAGCATTTGTACTTTCACTATGTTAGTTAAAATACAGATACCAATACAACATATAGGTACCAAAATTGACAATAGAAATACCCGTAACTGGATAATTTTGAAAAACAGATTTTGATATGATGCGGGCAAACCTGTATCGTGTCTACGTCAAGGAAATGAAATAATTCCTTGCGAATACATAGTTACTGAGTTCTATATGGTTTGGAGTGACTTTGTGTTCTGTAAGTCAATTTCTTTATATTTCCGTCAGTAAACTGTCTGTCTCTTTTAACCGTTAAAGTCGGCAATCAAATAACCCAATTGTTATCGTAAATAACTTTTAAGCACTACCCATGTAGTTGCGTTCCTGAACGTCACTTAAACATAAGCTAGGCCTGCACCGACAGCAGAATGACGACGACACGACGGGTCGGCTTCGTTGAAAGTGTTAATCTGCAACACTAATTGTGGGAACGCCTCGTCCATACCGACTCAATATGACGATATCGCTTTATTATTGGTACACTCTGATTGATGCAGACAGGCCACACTTTCCAGAACGCGTTATTACACCAAAGACCTCCGACTATTAAGCTTTTCGCCCAGGCAGTAATACCACCTAGCGCAATTCTGTCCAGTAAATCCGGCGTAAAGCTGTTGACAGTCTAAAGAGCCCTTGGAAGTCTAACAGCCCATCCTGATTGAATAATTACTTTTTGTGGGTAATAATGTTTTATACCTAAACATGTTTACTGCCTGAAGTGCAATATTAGATGAACTCCTTGACAATCGGGTGGGTGTATTTATGTGACAAGTCTCTAGCTAACGCCGTAATCCCTGTGAGGCACATCAGTAATCTAATACACACATTGTTTAAATCTAAACATACATTGTTTATTAAATCTAAAAAACAAACGAAGATCTTCTGAAAGCAAAATTAGGAACTATAATATGTTGTACGAAAGCTGGGTCAACCTTGTGAATATTAGAGTTTAAGTATTCCGCGTTGTACAAACTAAAAACAATTCATCCTGTTTGAAGATGATATTAGTTTATCAGGTGCTCTGAGTAAACAGAACAAACTCTATTTATTTAATTAAACTAATTTTTAATTAACGTTTATAAATTGAACGGAAATTAATTTTGGGCGTATGCAAAACTCACCGCATTGATTGAATTTTAAATTAATTGATCAACTTGTCAAGCACTATAAGCGAAACTAAGATCGATAAATACTCGCTTAATGATGATCGGACTTGTGACGTTAATTACTTGAGGCGTCCTTATCCTTTGTGTTACATAAATAATGCCGTCATATTATTTAGAATCGCGGACACAAACATAATTTTTGCACAACCGACCCGTTTGGAATAAATTAGTAAACTCGGTATTCGATATTTTCGAGGATAAATTGAGACGTAAAATTTTATTAGTCACTTTAGCAACGAAATTCGTTTGAGAAGTGGCTGGTTATAATTTGATTTTCGCTTACAAGCCAGAGAAGATGGTAGCTCAACTGAACGGCCATACTGTACGTAACACGCTCAGAGATACAGTCAACTTAACTGAGGTATTTTAACGACTGATGAAGTAAATACACGCTAAAGTACAAACTGCGATCTTGTTGAGAAAATACCATCTTTATCGTGCGCTTAGCAGCCGGAATTGTTTTCAGAAATAAGCCTTAAGACGGGAAAGCAGAATAAATTTATTTGTCACTCGTAAAATTTCGTGGTAGTAACTTTTAATGTCAACACTTTTTTCGGCTGACAACCTTTCATTGCTATCGTTATGAACACTAAACGTTTCGCTCATACTGTGATGATGTGATGTGTGTATCTTCAGTGATACAGCTGAGAATCACAGCAGTACCAGTAAAACACAGTACCCAAAAATGTGAAGTTATAATAAATTTTAAATTACCGTGTTACAGTAAAAAGTAAATTTTAGTGAATCTTAAAATTCACATTTTCACCGGTATAAAAGAAAGGTGTTTGCAACAAATTTCAACGAAATGTAGGCTACACAAATAACTAAAATAAAATAAATAGGCCTACGTAGGAAAAGTAATATTTATAATAAAATTAATGAACAGTAGTAACAAAAAAATATATTCATACAAGAATATGTCTTTTACACATTTATTTGTATTTTATGTAAGCGTTCCTTCAGTTTTTCTATAGCCTTACATAATGTCATCTTCAGATATTATGTACGAGTAAATATTTTTAACATTAAATGTAGTTAGTTTATTTATTTATGAATGTTTAAATTACCATTAATGCTTAAATTAACCTGACCAGCTTAAAAAATAAAATAAGAACATTTTCTTTGCCGTGTGGCATTTATTCCATTACTGAATACAAACTAGCTGGCTGTGCTAACTACGAAAGATTATTTTCAAAATTGCTCATAGCACTGAATTTAATTTCATTGTTGTCCCGGGTTTTATTTTTTTTCATACATCAGTGTTTCACAGTAATTTAAATTTCATTACCTACTGTACTCTAAACAACACAGCATTCTTCATTTATTTATATATGAAATTTTTATAACAGACTTATCTAATTTTGACCTTTATGGTTGGAGTGGGAAACATAACCAATGGCCAAAAAGTGACCCACATATGTTACGAATGTTTGAAGAAAAATATTTTCAGAAAGATAATGCACCAGCCTATAATAAATTTAAATGGAAACATTACTGTATTCAGCAATTATATCAATTGATGAAGTGAGGAATATAGTAAGACTTATAAACAGTGAAAGGTCGCGATGCTAGTAGGTAGGGGATGTAACCTTTTTTTATATCTAAGAGGATTATGAAAGCCACAGTTTTTCGCCTATGACGAGAGGAATACATTATGATTAATGGAAATTGTTAAATGTACGTATAAACATAACGAATTTATTATATTATATTTATATTATTATTCTTATAAAATCTGTAGATGACAGTAGGCCCTATGTACATAAAAGCTGACGAAACACTGTATTGAATACAAACAAATATATAAAAAATATATTCTTCTATGAAAAATATTATTTATTATTAATATTCATTAATGATTAAGATTAATTGTGAGCAATTATGAAATAATAAAAATTATGTGTGTGTGTGTTTGTGAACTGTCGGGGACGAATAATGCGTTTGTAAGAAATGACGAGTAATTATTTAGTGCTAAACTGTACAGTCTTAACGCGCTCGCGCGCTCGCACGCACGCACACACACACACACACACACACACTTATACACATAGGCAGCATTGCGATTCAACATGGCTGACTAGGAGAATTCTACTTGATGCTCGAAGCTGTTTTAAGTAGGCCTAGGCTGAAACCTAGGCGATTCATACAATGTTAAAATGTGTACACATTTAAAATTGTTAAATATTTAAACACTATTGTCTTATATTAATGTGATAAGCTTTAAATATTCAAGTTTGTTGTTTCTTTGTTGTATTATATACGGATTTAAAGTTTTAAGCGCTCTAAAATTTGTGTTTCTTACAGAAAACTTAATCACATTTTTACAGATTTTAAAATTATAATTAAAATCTGTACGCTTCCGCGCACGCACACTCACAGACATGAAAAAAACATTATTTTTGTTTTTTAAGCAATTATTTAGTATTTTATTATATTTAAAAACAGTTTCTTATGAACCATTCCTAACACAGAATTGAACGTAGAAAATGATTTTAATATTTTAATAACAAAATAATATTGCAAACATCTTCTATGGTTGCCTGTAAATACACAGGTATTAGTAAATAATAACTGTATTATTACAAGTATCGAGACTATAAAAGACATTTACTCTAATTTTGGTTTTGACGTTACCACACCGTTTACATGTTAATTAGCATTTTTCTGTTACCACTGTTCTTGCAGAAATTGTATACTAATGTTAAATCATTCTG
Source organism: Magicicada septendecula (assembly GCA_034769895.1). NCBI lineage: Eukaryota > Metazoa > Arthropoda > Insecta > Hemiptera > Cicadidae > Magicicada > Magicicada septendecula. The sequence continues at coordinate 629,386,731 of CM068367.1, read as the reverse complement.
GATATATCGAAACTCAGTTAGACGACATACGTATAAAACATAAAAGTGTACTTAATAAAACGTTTATCTTGATTATTTAATGCCAACGTGCAATCAGCCAGAGAATAATTTGTAAAAGTTAAACACACGTATAAAAATTTAGGCCTATGTGATTCAATTCCTACTAAACGTGTACTGAAAAGAATAAAAGTAAAACTAGTTATTAGAATCTCTTCTAAATTCGATTAACCTACAGACAACTGTTTTTATTCTCAGCCGTGAACTTGGAAACAGACTAAAAATTTATCTTAATTACTTACCAGCTTTTAACCACTTTTTTGCTTCGAAAGAAAAAGACAATGATATCAAAACGCATCTCAACCTTTGGCAAACATTTGTTTATAATGGCGAATTTATTAACTGCAGTTTTCAGTTTCGTGGGGCGCTCCTGTTACATCAGTCTTCATCCATTGATTTTATCCATTGTTCCCATTGTTGTATGACGTTAGGTGTAAATACATGTTTAGACATATAAATTTATATGTAGGCACTTATATGTAGGTTTATTTACATATTAGTTATGTAATTAACGTTTAGAAACGGGAATTAATATGTCTTAGACTTAACCGTGACCACGAAGTAAGGCAAGTAAAAAGAATTTTTAATACAGTTGACAACATTTTAATGGTTACCTCGAGAGGAAATAATGAGAGTTTATTCTAAAACGAGTTTTAATTGTTAAGGCCTTGTAAGAGTTGTGTCTGTCGTTGGAGTGACCGTCTATAAGTTTCTGTCACTTTATCACTTAGTAAGCAAAATGGAATACACCGTAAATGAAGAAACCTTCCGGTAATTATCGATGAGCATGGTTTTCATGGACAATCAACTTTTAAAAATTCCTATGAAATAACCTACAAAAATTTAATTATATAAAACAAAAAATTAATAATGCTTTTAAATATTGATATTAAATTGAAAGTGATAAATTTATGTGTTTAATGAGGCGTGTAAATAACATAACAAACCCAGAAAACAACACAGTTTAAAAAAAATTCTTTAAAGTAATCCACACTTTTTATTTTTTAATCCTTAATGTATTTCCTTGTCGTTAGATAAATCACTTAGACACATCGCGAAATGGGAGTATTTACAGAAAACAACGATATAGTGAAAGTGTACAGGAATTGTTTTACTTGGGGAACGTATTAGATAAATGAAGAAGGAATCAGAAAGAAATAACTGCGATAATTAAAAAGACGTATCGTATAAGGAAAGAAAAAATTGGCCATCATAAATTTAAAGTTAAAAAAAAAATCGGGGTATTCAACACAAGTGAAAAACGTCTAGTATTATATACATTAGGGATGTGTGCACTAAATAAATAATTTATTGGACAAAACATTGGAAAATTTAAGAACAAAACCTTACAGAAAAGAATGAAGACATATTGACCAAACCGTTTAACGAACGAACAAGTGTAGCAGAAGACCAACAAAAATTAACAATAAAACCATAAATATAAGAAAGTGAGAAGTAAATTCTACAAAAAATTTACTGGATTTTTAATTGTAAATTATACAAGACACGAGATAAACCGAGGGCTGGAATATCAAATAAACTGACAAAAGGAATCAAGACACACTGGCAGAGATATACAAAAGAAGAAGAATCAGAGAACTGGAGGCAATGAAGACGACCTGGAAATGACTAAAGATACAATGCAGTATAGAGAACATTAGAGGAGCCCTGTGCCCCAAAAGAGTATAAAAACAAAGAAAATAAACAAAAAAGAACATTAAACATACAAGCCTAGTTATATATTTATCACTGAACCTACAGATAACAACGACACTATGCACTGTAAATAATTGTAATGAATCAATAATATAGAAGATTGAAGGTTGCTAATGATAAAGTACTTCCATCCAATTAGTTTCCAAATCTGAAAGCAGAATCGTCCGTGGCATTGTTGTTGGTGAAACTAGCTATAACGGAGTACGGTGGAATTAGAATTCTGAAACGTTGTTAACGATAGCAACGATTGTGTTATGAAGCAAGTCTATTATAAAACAAATTTTAAATATCCAGAATGGACATATACCAATACATGACAACTTTGCACACACGAGTATTTTATTTTGAAATGATTAATATAAACAACATGACTTTGTATTTATAGTTTGTAAAGTAAAATTAAATTAAAATGTAAATCAGTTAATTATCGTGATCATTCTCTGAATCCTATCATTATGTCGAATCGTTCAAACTGGAAAAAGACACGAAACTGAGATAATGACACAATCTGTTCTGAAGACATGGAAATTTCGTTAGATCCGTTTAATTAATAGCTGGAAGGTTACAGAATCTGTTCAAATTGTGATTATTCCATACAGAAACTTATTTTGGAATCGTTCGCATCGGTTGTAGAACCGCATGATACTGTTTATAGCAATTTATCCGATGTTATACTGGTTTTGAAATATTCATATCGTACAGGTTAAAATCCGTAAGAAATATCATCGTATGAACATTAAAAGTAACGTCGTATCAAAACTAAATAATTCTAATTTAAACAGTTGTTTCGTATTTCCTTACTCGCACTGTTTAAAGTATCGAGATTTATGATAAAGAAATAGGCCTATATAAAACCTATAAATGGACTTTGAGGTCTGTGGCATATCACTTACGTAAACATAATTTTCCTGGAAGCAGTTAAAATTAACTGTGAAGCAATTAAATAAATATCTTCTTAATTAACAAGACGTTCAAGTAGTAACATGTTGTATTCATGTTGGAATAAAATAACAGTTTTGTGCAAGCATATATGTCAGTTATGACTGATGAATTTTTAAACCATCCTCATGAATATTGCTTTTTAAAATAAGGAGTATTAAGTAAATTTTCAGTTTAAAGCAAATTAATATGCGGTCGTTATTTACAAATATCGTTATTCATAAGCACCGTTAACACAATCGGTATTTATGATTAAGAACTATATGACATTAAGAAACGTTTGTGACATTTGATTAAACAAAATCTTAAGTTCTTAGAGTCCTGGGAAAATTTAAATTTCATACCATTTCAAGGACATAAAATGTAGCTGACATATTTCACTCGTGATTTAGCGGTAGTCTAAAGTTCTCTACATATAGGCCTACTTGTTTCCGACATGATTTGATAGTTAAGAGAGAAAAATCTCAAGGCCAGACGTGATTTGGCATAATCTGTACCTAAGCCTATCATATGTTTTTGTTTGATATATTTTGAAAAAATACTGATTCAACAATGAACTACAACTCCATTTACTGTACTGAAACACAATAACAGAGTCGATTAATTCACCTACCTAAAATGTAAGATGAAGAATCCTAAAATCCGTTCATTTCTAACTGATAAATACTTTCTAGAATAAAAGTAGCGTCAGTGTTGAAGCCTTTGTTTATACATGTCTGACATTTATCTCAGATCATATACTAACTAAGTTCACTGACACCTCATTTTTGGCACGTTGTTTTATTGACGATCGTCATTGTTACGAAGCTACAAAAAGCAAGTGTTGTAAGCTCGTACCTGTGCTGAAAGGAAAATTAAATGTTTATGCCTATTACAGAACTAACTATAATTAAGAATTAATTTAATTACTAAAACTTAGCAAAGTTCTACAAATTAACTTTTTAACTACCATACAACTTAGCATTCACAGCACTTTGTATGTAGTCATGTGCATACTGTAGCGTAAATAAAATATTAAATACAAAAGTGATACGTATCTAAGCTTCTGTATGTAGCTCTTATTTTCAAAAATTTCTTGGAGTTTCGATATATTATAATCACTTTAATAATTAATTATTTCTTCCAGTGTATTTTATTTTCCTTACTCAGTTTTCACAGACTGAATCTCCATCGTAAGAGACTTATAAAACGTAGGCCTACAATGTTTATAATACTATAACACATTTTAATTGTGGATTAAAAATGTAAGGTATTTTAATTTCAAAATAGTATATCTATGAAAGAATAGCGTAACAAATATTTTAGTTTTGAATACATTAAAGAATTGATTGACCAGAATAATCGAAGCAAGCAGTCTTCCTGATTGTCGAATTTTTCAGACGCTTTAACAGAAAATAATTTTCTTGAATACTTTTAGAGGTAACCCACATGTGAGACAAAAATGAAAAATTTTATAATTATCTATTTGTCTTAAACAAAAATATAAAAACGACACATATTTTATATTGTATGAAAAAGTGAATGGTCTGTATTAAAAAATGTACAACAGTAAATGGTTAAAAATATTTTCAAGGAGAGGAGAAGCTTGGAGGAGGTAGCAGTAGAGCGGATCGTTTGTGTACTTTAGAGGAAAATCGAATGAGAACAGTTATAACTTCCAGAGAACATTACATCCAAGAAGATCACTTATTAAATGATTCCTCGACTTTTTTCGGATGATTCAACCGATAGAACTTTTTGACTTCTCTGGAAAACGTGCCTGTAGTTGACATACCGATTAATTATCGTTTTGGTCAATCGGCGCAGTGTTTAGAATACCAGTAAGCAGCAGTGTAACTAGGGTGGGGAGGGCATAACTAACCAAAAAAAGAAAAAATCGATTTTATGGCCTACTTCTCCTATTTCCCTCAACATCCCAAAAGACATAGGATTCTAAAAACATGAATAAAATTAAAACATACTCTGTTATGTTATGTTTGAAAAGTTGACTTACGCATAAAAATATTAAAATATCGGTATGGAGAACCATACATGACTTCCATGTTCTAAGATTTATATTTAAAATCATTTACGAAATGAAATGCTTCCATAGAAACTACTTCTTTCCACTTATTGCTTCAGTCTTAACCACAGTACTGTGGTCACTAACGTATACCACCACACGTTATCGCACTCGATTTTCACTGATGATGGGATTCGACGGCACTGCCGAAACGTCTGGTTTTGCAGAAAACATTGGACTACGGCCAAACAGCCCGGGAAGGAATTTTAACAACAAACTACTACTTTGTTGCCGATAACGTAGTACACATATAAATATCGGTATGGAGAACCATACATGACTTCCATGTTCTAAGATTTATATTTAAAATCATTCTCAATATAAAATATTTTCATAGAAACTACTTCTTTCTACTTACTCCTTCAGCCTTAACCACAGCACTGTGGTCACTAACGTATACCACCTCACGTTATCGCACTCGATTTTCACTAATGATGGAAGTCGATGGCACTGCCGAAACGTCTGGTTTTGCAGAAAACATTGGTCTACGGCCAAACAGGCCGGGAAGGAATTTTAACAACAAACTACTTCTTTGTTGCCGATAACGTAGTACATATATAAAAAAAATTATCCCCTCCCCTTCAACTATAATTTTCGTTTATAGGAAATTACCCCCCCCCCCGCTCAACTAGCCTCTTCATTTATAATATATTTCATCTACGTTTCTACAGTGGATTATTAAGATCTTCTTATCAGGAATCTTTATTTATCAAAATTAAGTACTTTACTCTTGTTACAACAAAAAATGTTTCAGGTAAACTGCCCTTTCCCCGTAACCGATCTTCACCAAAATCAATAGGCCTTGAGTCCTCTACAACTCCGACACATATGTAACAAATTATTTGATTCTGTTTGAATTTATTTCAGTTATCGTTCGTCATGAAAAAATGTATCTTGTTACAACATAAAATGTTGCTGGTAAACTACTCCTTTCCCTTAACCGATCTTCACCAAAATCAACAGGCCTTGAGCTCTCTACAATTTAGGGACGTATGCAAAAAATTATTTGATTCTCTTTGAATGTGCGGCAGGTATCATTCGTCATAAGGAAAGTTACCCTTGTTATCACATAAAAGGTTGCAGGTAAACTACCCCTTTCTCTTAACTGATCTTCACCAAAATCAACAGGTCTTGAGCTCTCTACAATTTAGGGACGTATACAAAACATTATTTGATTATGTTTGAATTTACGGCAGTTGTCGTTCGTCATATAAAAAATTACCCTTGTTATCCCATAAAAGTATGCAGGTAAACTTCCCCTTTCTCTTAACTGATCTTCACCAAAATCAACAGGCCTTGAGTTTTCTACAATTCAGGAACGTACAAAAAAATATTTGATTCTGTTTGAATTTATTTCAGTTATTGTTCCTCATAGAAAAAATTACCGTTGTTAAAACATAAAATGTTGCGGGTAAACTACCCCTTTCCCTTAACCGATCTTCACCAAAATGAACGGACCTTGAGTACTTAACAATTCAGGAAAGTATGCAAAAAAATATTTGATTCTGTTTGAATGTGCGGCAGTTATCATTCGTCATAAGAAAAATTACCCTTGTTAAAACATAAAATGTTGCAGGTAAACTACCCCTTTCCCTTAACCGATCTTCACCAAAATCAACAGATCTTGAATACTTAACAATGCAGGAACGTATGCAAAAAATTATTTGATTCTCTTTTAATGTGCGGCAGGTATCATTCGTCATAAGGAAAATAACCTTTGTTAAAACATAAAATGTTGCTGGTAAACTACCCCTTTCTCTTAACAGATCTTCACAAAAATCAAAAGACCATGAGTTCTCTATAATTCAGGGAGGTATAAAAAAATTATTTGATTCTGTTTGAATTTACGGCAGCTATCGTTCGTCATGGAAAAATATCTCTTGTTACAACATAAAATATTGCCGGTAAACTCCCCCTTTCTCTTAACTGATCTTCACGAAAATCAGTGACTTGAGTCCTCTATAATTCAGGGATGTATGTAAAACATTATTTGATTGTGTTTGAATGTGCGGCAGTTATCGTTCGTCATAGAAACAATTACTTTTGTTAAAACGTTAAAGGTTGCCGGTAAACTACCCCTTTCCCTTAACCGATCTTTACCAAAGTCAATAGTCCTTTATTTCTTTATAATTCAGGAAAGCATGCAAAAAATTGTTTGATTCTCTTTGAATTTACGGCAGATATCGTTCGTCATAGAAAACATTACCCTTGTTACAACATAAAACGTTGCTGGTAAACTACCCCTTTCCCTTAACCGATCTTCACCAAAATCAACAGACCTTGAGTACTTAACAATGCAGGAATGTATGCAAAAAGTTATTTGATTCTCTTTGAATGCGCGGCAGGTATCATTCGTCATAATAAAAATTACTCTTGTTAAAACATAAAACGTTGCTGGTAAACTACCCCCTTCTCTTAACCGATCTTCACCAAAAACAATAGGTCTTGACTTCACTACAATACAGAGCTGTATGCAAAAAAGTATTTAATTCTGTTTGAATTTGCGGCTCTTATCGTTTGTCATAGAAAAAAATCGATACAAGACAGATAGACAGACAGACACACAGACACTTTTCGAAAAATGACTTTTTTTCATGTTTTGAGGGTAATACAATCAGAATCTGCAATTATCTCGAACAAGATTTTTTTTGCCATCACCATACTTCCATTTCCTTATGGAACATGGAAGTAAAAATTATCCCCTCCCCCTTCAACTATAATTTTCATTTATAGAAAATTACCCCCAACCCGTTCAACTAGCTTCTTCATTTATAGATATTTCATGTACGTTTCTACAGTGGATTATTAAGATCTTCTTATCAGGATACTTTATTTATCAAAATTAAGTACTTTACTCTTGTTACAACAAAATATGTTTCTGCTGGTAAACTACCCTTTTCCCGTAACCGATCTTCACCAAAATCAATAGGCTATTTCTTTAATCGAATGGTAAACAAGAACGGCTAGACTTTCTCGATGAGGTCAGGTATGCTTAAAACTGGAAGACTCCTGACGGATTCGGACTGAATCATGTTGACCTCTGGTTCAACTGGATTCCTAAATGTCTTCTTCCTTATGACTAAGAGGGAAAAGGGATTCTGGGGTACGCCTGATATCGTGTCCGTTAGAAAACTATACTTGAACTTAACAGTTGAAAGAAAAATCATAAAACCTGTGTAACGGATATTCGTCTGCAAGCAGTAAAACTATTATAAGCGAATAACATATTGATCTTGTAGTAATGTAAATATTTTGCAAAATGAGCTAAGAGGAGACAGTTACTTACAAATGAGATACACGTGGGATAATTGTACGGGAATTATCTTTCCTTAAACGACGGTATCAATAACCATGACAGCCCATTGTCTGCCCGAACGAACAAATTTATGGCACACCGTAAATTTTCTACACACTGTGGCATCTGATGGCTAGACAAAACATTACACACTGCAGACGGAGAGAAAATGGAACCGTTTACGTGTCCATTCACAATTATACCGGGCCACACGTTGGTAGATATTCTCTTGACATTTCCTGTCGTCAGTCGAGGTTGGCTTTTAGTGACGTCTCGACCTAGGTATTTCTTTAGTTTTCAAGAGTCAAGACGCAAGACGCCTAAGGGTGAATTGATTGATTGCATTGTTGGCGAAGATATTTCGGTTTTTTTGCTGTTGTCCAAAAAAACTTTAGCCTGTAAATGTTCCCTGTCTCCTAAAAATATAAATACATTATCATTACGAGTAAACAGCTAGTGATCAGTTAAAGATTTTGTTAGACAACATTCTACTGGCAGTTTTAACTCTGGTGTTATGTTTTTCTACAGACAATATAAATTGCATAAATTTAAGGAGATAAAATGATCACATAAATTCATTATCATTACATTCGTTATATCATAGATTTTTTCCTGTTACGTTGCAATCTTAGGTTAAATTTAAATATTAAATCGAAACAGCAATGAAAGTTAGTATCAAGGGAAATATTAGTTTGCACTTACAGTTACTGGATCCTCAAGAGAGATCGTATAGCTATTGATCAAAAAATCATAACTTGCAATGCTTATCGAAAATGAACAAACGTTTTGTTTAAACAAGTAAATAAACTTTATTTCAATTCGAGTTAAAAATTCATTTTAAAACAATCATAACGGAGAGCATCTAATGTAATCTGCGAATTTAACGTAAACGTGTTTATCTATTAGATTCAGATACACTAGTCTGTGTGATAGTCATAACTTTTCACCCAGTAGATCTGCAGTCAGCACTCGCTAACTGGAACCTGTAACAGGAGTGTTTCGATTCCAGTTTCTAACACGTCAAAGTATTTCTGTCATGACTTCCATCACTCATACTTCTGTCATGACGCTGGTCACTAGAAAAGAATGGAAGTGTTAACACTGAAAGTCAGCTAGAGAGGTAGGCATATAGACTAAATGCTAACCATCGTTCACAGTTCTCAGATTTAATTGTACAAAACCTATGAGTAATATCTACAGTGAACATTGCGTGTGGAACCAGTACACAGCGACGTGCAGGAAAGGAAAGAGACCATGAATGACAGGATGTAAATACTGAGATCTGAACCGGTTCTCTGGGAATTGCTTAGCTCTACAGTCGAACTGAATGTAAAAGAGGCGTTCTGAGCCATATCCAGAGGCAGACATTTATCTCACTTTTGAAAAAAAAATATCTCTGTGCTTCAACCTTTAATACCTGAAATTCGGTCACCATCGCGTTAGACTTCACGTATAGAAAAACTTATATAAAAAATGTTAAACTTTAATTTCGATTACTTTACCTTACTTTACTTTCGTTTCGTTTACTTTTTTTTTGATTTTGATTTACTTTAGTGTACATCAAAAATTTTAATTTTAAGGAAAGTTCAACCGTGACGCAGAATACTAGAAACATTAATTAATTTTTTGAATGTCATACACATCAATCTGTTAATAGATTATCAGTGAAGTAGACCTATTTATGATTTTGATTTTTTATAGATGGATAGAAATGAATAGTAGACCTACAAGTAATAAAGTCATAATCGCCTACCAGATTTTTAACTATGACACTACACATAGATGTACGTAAGCCTGTACTGAGTAGGCCGTATTTGTATTTTGGATAAAACATAAAACATAAGTTATTAAGGTCGTTGCTTCTCGACAGATTCTTATATTTTGGTTTTGTTGATCGGAAGGAATTTCATGTGACTGAGTGATCGCTACACATGTACTGACTGGATGATAGCTTCTGGAGGCAACTGAAAGCTCTTTTGTAATAGTTATGAGCTTCAGAGGTAGTAGCTCATAACCTATATGGATACCAGTAATACGGGAAACCAAAACGTAAAATTGTGAGCGGATCACAAACTTAAGACACTGTAACAAAGAATGGATTAACGTGTAAAAAATGTAGAAAGTTGTTATCTGAAGTAGGCTGGTTGACAGTGCTTGTGTTTCTGAAAACAAAGGAGATATACAATAATCATTCCCGAAGCGTTCAGATTTAGTCAGAAGGTATCGCATTTTGACTGTTATAAAAAGCCGTTAGGTAAATTGAGCTGACGTGTCTGTATATACAGAGTGAGACAATTTCTCTACTTATTTTTCTTATTGTAATGAAAATAAGTCACTTTTACGCCATAGTGCACTTTAAAAGCAATTAGTGGCGGAAGTTAGCCATTAGTGTTGTGATGTCTGGCCAATGTCCAAGCGACCGACCCTACCTGTGCAGGAAACGGCTACTTATTCTTGTTTGTGTCAGCTAAGCTTCACAGTAAATGTGAAATTTGAAAGCTGTCGCGAAGAAAATTTCTTCTATTTGCTAAACCGACTCAAGCACAAGCATATAGAAGTGTAGAAACCGTAGATGATTTTTCGGCTACACTACGCTCAAAATTCGCAAGACATTTCTTAGAAAATTACTCATTTTTAAGTATACGGTCGTAAGACAAGTTGTACTAAATTAAACAGCGTGAACTTATTAGCTTATTTTGTCAGTACAAAAATACTGATTTTTCCCATCTTAAAAATATACTGAATTTTCGATTACTTCATTTTACCTAAACATTATACTCTGTATGTTTTTATTAAGTCTGCACATATCTTAATTGACGTGTAGCATTATTTCAAATTATGGTAATTGGATACCCGTTGTTTGACCAATGACAGTGGAAACGAACGACAGATCAGGTCGATATGAAATATCCGAGTTTATACTTGAATCATAGTAGGATCCGTCTGTTAAAATTATCTTCATCTGGCGAATTAGCAAATTGCTCTTGTAGCAAACAGCAAAAGGATACTTCGATCAGCGACCAAGCAACAGTGAGGAAGTACTGTATCTGTCTTGCTAAGCAATAGTGTAATATCTGCAGAATTTTAAAACTGCGAAAAATGACCTACGGTTTTTTTCGCAGCAGATGAGGCAAATTGTCTCTATGTGTCATTAACGAAAGCAAACTAAGTATATCAATAAGATCCTGGAACTTTTTAGTTAGTCCGGGGACTTTAGAAACTAGATAAACCACAAAATTTAAAATTTTCAAGCACGACGTTCTTAATATCTATTCATGTTGACATAGTTCTGTTTCGGAATCTGTATTACTTCCTTTCTGATTAGTAAACAGGTAGCCCTATAATTAAATTTATGAATTACGTTATATTTTATACTGACTGCCACTGGCGTGGATCCGTCTTCAACATATAAAATTACCAAGTTGACCAATTTCACAAAAAATATTTTTAATTAAATGTGAATGCATTCGTTTTTGGATCAAATTACCGAAGAAAGCGGTCGAATTTTACCACGAAGATAACTGTTTACATATTTAACAGTCAAACAGTTGCTGTCCAGACGGACGTGAGCAAAGAAACGGTATCAAAACATTAGTATGCAAGGGAAGCGCTGAAAAGTAAATAACTGTAATTACACGATCTAAGAAAATTATAACCTTTGAAGTAAAAGTTATCTCCGTGTAAATTTGACTGTTTTAGATAAATTGCTCGGCTGATAAATTATCGTCAACTCATGCATCTTAGTTTTAAAAAATCAAAGTTTCACTTATTTTCGATTTTTTTTTTTTATTAAAAAGTGATGACGACGATCTTGCATTTTAATGCGATTAAATTATGTGCGTCAAAGAAGACGGTGCAGTTCAATGTCTGAAGGTGGCGCTCGCACACTGAGTGGGAAGGCTAGAAAAGACAAGGAGAAGAGAGAGGGGAACAGCGAGATGAGAAAAAGTGAGTCAAAGTCATCTTTCTCTCCGAGCAAGAAAATAACGTGTTTGACATAGGCAGTTTGATAAACAAATGTGTTCACGTATAATCAGTTCTCTATAAAGAGGAAACAATTAATAAGTATTGAATATACACGTATAAAGAGAGAGTGTGTATAGTGGCGTATCATCGGACACGAGAAGTCACTCAAACACTCTGCTCGTCGTCTTCCAAATTAATCAGAATTGCTCTTAACCAATAAGTGCGTTTCGTTTTAAACCAGATCCAACATAAAGATAATGTTTTAGTGTTCAACATAACGCTGAAGCTACTACACGCGTAACCCTTTGATAACATTTCATTACCACATGTCCACATAATTAGAAATATGTTTGGATTGATAAAAACGTAGTCAATCTACGTGGCAGACAGTATCACTTACCTACCTGGACAAATAAAACAACACCCACACAATAAACACTTTATCTTTTACAACGTTTCAAAATCAAACCAATAAAGTTTAAATAGTACGTGCATGTTGCCTTTTTATTTTATGGTTGACGTCATGTAAACGAAAAGTTTTATAACTCAGATAACTGTGTTTGACTACTTTTTTTTAGCCACAATTGTATCATAAAAAAAGTTTTTGAAATGAATCTTGTGTGCGTAAGTTGCAAAAAATAAAAGTTTGGCTTAAAAAATTTGCTTTTTATTGTACGACACTGCCTGAAGGATAATTTTAACCATGTAATGGTAAAACAGAAGTCGAGGGTGTTTATTTTGAACTAATAGATTGTTTCGGCTAGTTTACAAGACAGTCGTGATAACTAAAATAACAACTAAGTAGGCCTACTAAATATAACACTTCGGAAATGACCAGACGGTTAATAAAATTTTCTAGTAAAGGCTTTTGCATACCTCAATATATACACAGTTCGTAGTTCTAATTCATTCTTTGCCAAAAACGTTTTTTTTGTGTTCACTATTTATGACTTTATGAAACTTGACATAATGTACTTCCTTGTCTCTTAGTATTTACATTTTATTCTCCAACGGCTGTCATAATTTGTTATCTTTTCGTGTATGTGTGTGTATATATTTTGTTATGAGGCTTGCATGAATTGAGATCTTATATCAATGGTATAAATCGTTTATACCATTATTTATTAGTAATAAATAATAAAACCTCACGCGCGTAAACTTGTGGAACCAATTACAATACGTTTGTCTGCCTCCTATAATGCAGCATGCAGCTCTGTGAAACATTACATCACATAGTATATTCCAAGCATTCTGTGGCAATTTCTAAGGAATATTTCAAGGATGAGATCTGACAGCATTGTTGCTAGGAGCAAAGGAAGGACGCCTAAGAAAAGCAGAAGTTAGAAAGCGAGGATGATAAATTAAATAGAGAGCAGAGCAACAGAAGCGTGAAATAGAAAACATTAGAGCGTTTATCCAATCAGAAACGTACAGTTGCATAACTTGATCTCCTACGTGGTGAGCTGTGTAAACAGTGTCTAGAATACAAAAAGTCAGTAGAAAACTAAACCCAAGATGTGAATTTAAGGGATTAAAAACAGAATAATAGTTTTTTCTTGCAAGTGTCATGTACTACAAAATTCTGGTACACGATTGCAGTTAAGTGAAATAATTTTGTTTGTAGTTTTTGTTAATATTTATTGTGAAAAAAAACTTGTTTAAAAATAATAACTGTTAGATTGTGCTAAGAAATGAACATGTTATCTTGCCTTAGAGAATGTTATGTTTGAAAAAACCAAATACGAGCAGCTACAGCACGCATGTCATGTAGTCTGATTGAATTGTCGTTATCACTGTCGTCTTCATCATAATCATAATCATCATTATTATCAAAAATAGCGTTAAGGTTTGCCACAAATACCTCTCCTAGCAAGTGATCCTTGATTCAATAGGTTCTGGGGGGGGGGGGGCAGGCAATACACAATGCACACAGTATGTTGTATGTTGTATGACTAGTATGCTTTGTTACTAACTCAAATCGGCCCATGACTTTCCTTTCACCCCATTCGTCTTCGGTAATAAAGGACATGGGTAGACTAATTCGACCTTGAACCGAACACATGTCATTTTATAGCAAGTGAACGTTGTGTCAGTGCCTGCTTTAACCAATGCGTTATCTTATCGCTTCGGGTCGAATTCTGCATGTTCACTAAGAATATCATCAGGATATGTTACTCAGAAAACGAAAATCCAAGTCAAAATATAAAAACGTACGAATAAATCATTTATAAATATTTTGCTTTAGAAATCTTATCATGCTCAGTGAGTTGTCCACCAACTATTAAATAATTGATTATATTTCTAATCAATCTATTATTTAGTTATATTTTTTCGTTCTTGATAGTCAACTAACTGTAGATTTACTTTGCCTTTAGAAAGGGATACAATATAACATGTGCAAATATTTAACTATCGAATAAGTTTTGTAATTGATTATAACAAATTGCTGTTTTATTATTAATGCCTATCCTCAGCTTAGATATCCGCTGGAGCAAGGAGATAATCTAGAATTATCAGTTGTACACACCTCAAAGGAACCTGTCGAAATCTACGACCGTTCGTGTTCCTCTTAATTTTGGCGTTCGTTTGTTATTTACAATATGGGGCTATAATTTACTCTGTAATATATGGAATTAACTTTAGAAATAGAATTGATAATTCATAGACTTCGTATGTAGAATTCTATATATCTTTAGATATATCGGCCTTTACCAACATTTTCTACATATTTTATTCTTTAATTAAGGTTACTGATATGCACGATGAAAATAAAGAGATAAGTTCATAGGCTTGGAAACGCTTTATTTAAAGTTACGGCGTCTAAAAGATTTAGCTCAAGTTGTAACGTAAATTTACTCGAGATTCGACTTACAGTACACAGTGGGCCTATAGTAGAATAATATATAGGCTATAACAAAATTGATGAAACGTAATTGTCCGAAACCTACAATTTAATAGTTCATGAAAAATTCATTTAAAAGAAATGTGCCTTTAGAGGGCCAATTTTATTGTTGAAGATTAAATAACTGTTTTCTTCAAAGTACAGAATTCCCTTTTATTAAATAACTATAATAATTAATTTTCAATATAAATTTTGTAAGTTGAACAAAAATGGATCAGTGACTTATAAACGAGTTATAATTGACAAAAGCATTGTGTAAATCACACTATGACTTTTTGCGTTTTTATTCGTATCAAATAAAAACAAACTTTTTACAGTGACACTTTTGCTTCGGAAAAGCAAAGTAAGTGGAAAATCACAAATTATTCTTTTACACTAACATTTGGTCTTTTACATCTATTATCATTCCGAAACCCACGATAACAGATAGATTTTTAAAAAGGCATTTCACAGGTCTATGCTTATATAAATTTTTTTCTTACTTTTACATGTCGAACATGTCCTGATAAAATTTCAGTAAATCCGTGTAATACACTGCACACAGAACGTACAGAATATTTTAGAAAAAAAAAAAAAAAAACAAATAAAATAATTTTATTCCAATTCATGCATCTCAAGATGTATAAATACATAGTAAAAATTTTCATTAAAATAAGGAATGATTAAAATAGCTATTTTCGTAAACGTCGCAAAATGGAAGTGTTTTAGGCACGCTTCAACATGGGTTATCCAATGGGCGTAGCGAGGTGGACAACACTGCTAGTACTTAAAACATATATTTCGCAATTTGTTACGAACAAATTTTTTAGTTATTCCAGTAAAGGAAAGTAATTAATTTTTCAACGTGACACCTGCTTACTTGGTAGTTATTTACAAAGATGCATTTGATATTATTTGTGTAAAACAAATTTGAAAGTGAAGCTTTGAAAGAATTACTGAGATGTTCCTGAAAAATGAATAATTCAGGAAAATAAAAAATGATTGAAAAACAATTTCATTGAACACTTTTCCATTTGAACATGTATGCTTAAAAAATTCACTTTTACACACGCCCGTTTACAAGAATGTTACTTCAAAAGAAAAATGATAATTGGAAAGTTTGTATTAGACGTCGCGACGGTTGTAGAAAAAATTATTTTCCACACAATAAATTCAAATCATTAATTTCAATTAAAATGAAAACAATTTGTATTTTCAAATTAAAGACTGCCCAACTGACTGAACGAAGTTCATGTTTGAGTGCGATAAAGGGACCAGTTGTGTTTACCTCGACTTAGCGTCCAATTTCAGGAGCAGGTGACATCCATTAAAATGCCGGTGAGCGATAGGCTGGCTCCTCTTGTAACCAATTCCCGGTACTAGGATATTCAATTAATGCCATGCCATGGGCCTATATCAAGATGCCAGGTAATAATCCGTTATTAAAACAAACCCGCGATATCAGTATCGTTTAGTGGTCGCATATCGTGTCTTTGATTTCTAATTAAAATAGTTTAAAGGTAAATATTAACACTTGTTATTTTCAAATTGTCGTAATAAATCGTCGCCCGTTGATTTGGAGTGCAGACACCATCTTTTACTAGAGAACTAAAAGTCACGCTATAACAAACTTTATAATACAAGATGAAACTGTTGTGTAATCATGCCGTTCTGAAGCTGACCAGAGTTACGCACTCAATAGACACATCCATACAGTTATATGCAATCCAGTGCAATTGATTATATGTTAACACTTTCAACCTTTGGTGATGCTAATAATAATTTTGTGAAACGTGCGCCAAACAATAGTCTTCATTCTTGCTGAGACAGCTAATTGTTTTTGTTTTACTGTGATACTTTTATAATTAATTAACACATCTTCACTTCAGTATTCTCTATGTACAAAAACAAGAAATCAATAGTGAAGTATATACTAAAACAAGGGTAAGTAAGCTATATATATAAATAATTTTTGTATAATCTAATACAGGCAACTTAAGGCTCCAAGTATATTTCATGTGAGTAAATATATCTTCATTATAATTATTAAAATGTTTATTAAATAACACACATATAAGTATTTAAACAGTCAACAGACTATTATATGTATAATTAAGTAACAAAAATGTTTATTTATTTTCAGTTATTACTCCCTCTCTCCCTCTCCTTTTACATAGGCTATATTCTTGCTTTTGGAGTGTGTTGGTGCGCGCGCGCGCATGTATAGATCAAGTTTTTGTAGTTATAAACAAAAATTTACATTACTCTACGCTAATTCCAGAGCGTTAAATTAGCTTCGCCTTAAGCAGAACTTGTGGAAAGTCGGATACTCTTTAGGATTTTTCAGATATTTTGTATAAATATATTTATTTAATTCTGTAATGTCTATTTTTGAGTTATTACATTTAATGTTTCTTTTAATTTCCTGTGTCTTATAGTTGTAATTTTATAATGTTTACTTTTTCAACGTGTTTTGTTTGTAACCTTCACGTTTAGATTTTATTTGTGCCCGTTCTTCAATTAATTTTTAAAAAGAATTGACAACGTAACCAACATTTTATCAATTAACATTTTTTATGTCAGTTAACGTATTTACAAACGTTTAAATTGTTTATTTAATATCTTTTTTTAGTAGAAGTCCGATTAGATTTTATTTTATTAACGTCCTGAAAAGTCCTAAATGACACTGTGCGCCATGTGTTCGTAAACTGTTGTAGGCC